>VMKM01000542.1:0-305644 GCA_008360985.2 Macquaria ambigua
TGTGTGTGTGTGTGTGTGTGTGTGTGTGTTGGGGGTGGGGGTGGGGGGTATCCCGTAGGGTTAATTACATCTCTGTTCTCTGTCAGTGCAGCTCTCTCCTCCGCGATCTGAGTCCCTGCTGCAGGCTGACAGGCCACACACACACACACACACACACACACACACACACACACACATACATGCACACTAATATATACCCACACACTCATAAACACATAAATACACACACACATCCATGCACAATATCACGACACACAAACAGAAATGTTCTCTGTCTCCTCCTTTTTGTTTTTCTGTCACTATTTCTCTCTCTCTCTCTCTCTCTCTCTCTCTCTCTCTCTCACACACACACACACACACACACACACACACACACACACAATAACACACAGCAGTCTGTCCCAGGAGAACATGCGTTGTTCTGCACAGAGTCATACACGAAGAAGAGGGCCCTTTCTCGTAATAGCTGTTAATTTTGCATAAATCATGCATAACATGACCCACATGTAAATCACTCATGTCAGCAGGATATCACATGCCAGCAGCTCCTTCTTCTTCTCTATAGGAAACAGCAGCAGCTTCCATTTTTGACTGTTTTGTCCTCTGTTTGTCTTTGACACACGAAGGAGAGAAAGATGCACATATAGCTTCTGTCTGCGAAAATCAGGATCGCTTTTCCAGCCAGGAAACAGAAAATGTATATTTTGGCACCTTCATCAGGTTTATCTAACTTGTGACATTTTTCATATACATAAGAGACTAAATGTATATATAAATAGAGGATCTGCCCATCTTGAATTGTCTGCCATTGATTAGTAAAATCTAGTAGAAGTAATAGCTTTTAAACACTTCTCTTCATCCTCAAACCTCTTCATCTTCATGATGCATTCCAGGCATTATTTAGTTGTACCTATGTTGTTCAATCTGCCTTTCGATTGCCAAGCTGAGATGAACTGTGAAGTTGTATTGAACTGTGGGTTGTACATGTGTGTGAAGCGTGTGATAGTGATGAGAGTTTGTCTTGCAGAGACAAAGTAAGAGAAGAACAGTGGCGTTGTATCGTTCCTTGAAAATGTCTTGATACTGCAGTGCATGCTGGTCTAAAATTTGTATCATTGTGTCTTCTTTAGTACATCACTCCCTATTTGACCGTTTAAAGAGAATTTCGTGGGGCCTAAGCTGAAGGTCAAAAGTAGTTAGCCAATTTAACCAATATGGCCGACTTAATGAAGGCTTTTAACATATCTTTTCCCCCTGCGCCACCTAAAAGTGCTTGAAGAGCATTTTCTTTTCTGTGACCAATAATTTTTGAGCCTTCATTTGAAACTATGCAGTAGAGAGGGACAGGAAACATGAGGAGGCATGCAACAAAGGTCCCCATCCAGATTCAACTGGACCTATTTGTTCAAACATCAAAGCAGAGTAGTGGCTCTAATAAGAAGCCATCGCTCTTAATCTAATTTGATCAGCTGACACCAAGAGTAAGTCAGTAAAACTGAACTTATATAGCACTTTTCAAAACCTGGGTTACACATTTACAAATAAAAGAATATAGGTGCAGAAAAAAAGAAAACCTAGAAACCAAACAGACAATATATGCAAATAAATGTCTAAATCGAAGATTAGCAGTGTTTCAGAGCATCAGTAAAATGTCTTAGAGAGAAAATAGGTTTTAAGATTTAAAACACTCAACAGAGTTTACTGACCTGATCCCCAGGGGAGGACCTTTCTATAACCTGGGAGCCAGGACAGCGAAACCTGACAGATGAAAAAATGATATTCATTATTGGAGACAATATTTCAGCATCACATCATCTGCTTTATGTTTGGCCAGAGAAAAAAACACAACCAAACAACAGCAGTAGATGAGTGTTTTAAGGCGGATTTTCCCTTTAACTTCAATTGGAAAGCATGACTATCTGCAGCACCGTCACCGCAGTTGTCTTCTTGATTCAGTATTCAAAAGGAAAGTTGATGAAACATCAAAGTGCTTCTTGTGAAGTCTGAAGATTCCTGTCTTCAATACAATGAGCCTCCTGCACAAATAACATGACAGGTCGTGTAATCCTCCTGACAAATCAGTGCGTCTCCCTGTTGTTTGCACCTTTGTGGTTGAATCCCTCAGAGACGTGTCCCTCAGAGCCATGGCCTGCTTTATTAACCAGTTTTGCCTTAATTAGCTAATAGGATTGTTTTAACCATGATCCAAGAACAGAATAGCCCACGGGAAGACAAACAACAACTCTGTGGAAATGTGTGTGTGTGTGTGTGTGTGTGCATGCATGTAAGACTGTAAATGTGTGCCTGCATGTATCCTCAGCTGTGTGACTCACGTTGCATGTGTGCAGTAGCTCCTGTTTGTGTAAAATACAGTGCGTTTCTGTGTGTGTGCTCATGCACGTGCGTGTGCATGTGTCATCTAAGGCACCACAGTCTCCTTCTCTGCCTTAATTAACGTGCCTTCTTGCAAGACTTTCTCTGGAATATGAAACAATTTTACCTGATGATGCAAACGGCTGAAAACAGCGGTTAGTGCCTCGCCTCCTCACCTGACACTTTCTCTTTATGTGAGTGCGTTAATGTATGCCGACGCTACACTTGTAGTTTTTATATCCGCGTATTTTAGTGGCACTGCAATAGCCAAAAGGCTTATTTTGCTGGAGGAAATGTGTGTGTGTAAGCAAAATCCTTTGTACTGTGTGATGAAAAAGAGCAGGCTGTATCACAGCTTGGCAATGATGTTCTTGCTACACAAGCGCACTTACACATCCATGCAGGCACACACACACACACACACACACACACACAACACATTTTCACTCACGCATACCCACGCAGAGACACACATAAGCCTCAGTGAAGTCCAGGGAAAAACTTGAAAAGGGGGCAAGAAAGAGACGAAACAGGCAGGAGGCACAGAGGAATGACAAATATGCAAATTCGAGCAACTGAGCTCGGGGTCCAGTTAAAAAGAGAAATGATTAGAATGATTTTATGAAATAACATCTGTGAATTCTCCCGTGTTCCTCCATTCAGTCAAGGCATATGTGCATAAATGAAGGCAATTCAATTCAAAACCACGCCGTCCCGTAAGAGAAATTTCACTCACAGACAGGGTTTATATTAAAACACACTCACAATAAAAACACATAATAAAAAAGGACAATAAAAACACCATATACACAATAAAGACACATAACAAATCACCCCAACAGCCACCATATGGACAAGCACCAGTCGATAAGACCGGAGAGGGACTGTGTAGCTCGATACAGTGCAATAAAAGATGGCAGCTCATGGCCAGGTCACAATGAAAGGAACTTAAAATTGATTTCCCTCTCTGTCCCTCTGTTGCAGTGTGGTGCATTCGCTTCTCCCAGGAGCCCGCAGACCAGTCGGTGGTACTGGGAGAACGGGTGGTGTTGTCCTGCGTGGTCTTCAACTACAGCGGCATCGTCCAGTGGACCAAGGATGGCCTAGCCCTCGGCATCGGAGAGGGTCTCCGAGGTGAGGGAGGGGAAAGAAATCCTGTAGTGGGAGAGAGAAAAAAAAAACCTTGCAGCTTCGCCAAGCTGCAGTGATCAAAGTGAAGTGAAGAAGGGGAATAACTCAGCTACGGTTTCGGTTCAGTTTTGACTTTAAGAACCCTGACAAAAGCTATTATGCCTGAAAAGTGTAGGGGTTTTTTAACATTAAGGGAATGAACACTGAACAGAGAGAGAGAGAGTTAAGAGCCAAGAGGCGTGTGAGTGACAATCTGGGCAAAAATGAGTCCTGTATATCATGCTGAATTAGAGAAAATCCCTCACACTGCTGACAAAAGCAGACGCACATTCGCATTTACATTTTAAGCCGACACGCACATCCAGAATGACTTACTGTGAGTGCAGCACTAGAATACACTTCATTTGAGAGATGGGGAAGCATCACATGCAACCAAAAGTGAGCAGAGTCAAAGGGTCACGGCCACAATAGACGGAGAAGAGGGTTTTTTTTTTCTGCATTAAGGAAATAGTCAGAGGAAACTCATAAGTGCAAAAATAAGTGGCTGAGAGAAGAAGAAGGAAAGAAAAAATGTCCTTCTGCACTGACCTCACTCCCATTTTGCAAAAATATTCAAACAAGCTTTTGACCACTGTGGCTTATTGAATGCTGGTATTCAGCAAGCCTGGTATCTTATGACCGCAGCTGCTGATAGCTCTTTACCCATGATACATTTTGGCAAAATATGTCAGGAATGAAAACTATCTTCCAGACTTTTATCTGCTGAAAGATGAAAAAAAAAAGGATCTGAAACAGAATTTTGAAACTCCACTGAAGGATGATTAGACAGTATATTAAGTATTCAGATGTGAACCTGTTTGGGGCCCAAAACAGACATAACATTGTTTTATCACCTTGATACTCCTCATTTTATGAGACTTGCTTATAAACTTGATTTTGAACAGATGACATGTTTTGTGGTGGAGGAATACTCAGATATTTTATTTAAGTAAAAGTAGCAATACCACTGTGTAAAGTAAGTAAAAGTCATGCATTCAAACTTAAGTAAAATTACACAAGTATTAGCTTCAAAATATACTCAAAGTACCAAAAGTAAAAGTACTGATTATACAGAATGTCCCATTTCAGAAGAATATTATATACAGTACCAGTCAAATGTTTGGACACACTTTCCCATTCAAGTGAATGGTTGTTGGATTGTGTTTATTGATGCATTAATGTGTACACCACTTTAATTATGCAGCTTGTAAAGATGGGGCTACTTTTAATGACTCTTTTTAACTGCAGGTTAGCTGAATCTATAATAATATTATTAATAATCATAATCTGCAAAGTAACTAGTAACTAAACATGTCAAATAAATATAGTGGAGTACAATATTTGCCTCTGAAATGTAGTGGAGTAGAAGTATAAAGTAGCATAAAATGGAATTACTCGAGCAAAGTACAAGTACCTCAAAATTGTAGTACAGTACTATATGCTTAGTTACTTTCCACCACTGTTCAGAAGTCCACTACAAACACAATATTAATTGTCCTTAGACTGATTGGATTTCTGTTGCAGTTAAGTCACCATGTAGGACAACATACTGGACATTTCTTTTGTCTGTGAATGACTCTCAAACAAAAGGAACACGTTGTTAATGCATAGCCCATATAACACATAAAACATGATTTTCTTATTTGGTGTAATAACAATGCTGCGTAGTCATTTTCTGTATATTGTCGCCTTCGTCAAATGTGCAAGCTCAGTTTTTGTCTAATGGAAGGGTCACCACTTTTGGTTGATTTCGCAATTATTATTATTATTTTCACGCATATATCAGTGGGGTCTGTGGGACAGCAAACTATGAAGAAGTAAATTCACTGTGAACACAACACAAGGGTTAAATGCTCCATTATAATGAGGTAAGGACTTCCTAGATAAAAACGTGGAGTATTGTAAATGTGAGGTAAACAACGCTGATGACAAATACCTGCCTTTTGACTAATAATCTGTGAGATCCCTTTTTTTATTTTTAAAATTGTTTATTTTTTTATCCTTATCCATCAATGGCATCTGATATCTTGGATGCTAAGTGGGATTGCTGCTCCGCATTTGCCTGCACCTGTCAATCAAACAGCTAGAAGGACTATGACATCTTGTGTTTTAGATTTTGTGTTGGTGAAGTTTGAGTTTCTGTCAAGGACTCAAACTCAAATGTCATGTGAAATACAAAGTTTTTCTTTTGTTAATTCCAAACACACGGCTGAAAATGATGTTAATTTTTTTTCTCCCAAGAAAAACTTACTAGACAAAGCTTTTGTTCCCTTCATGAAACCCTATCACAAAACCATTCAGTGATAGTGGGTAAAAAAAACCTCTATTTATATATGAAAATGTCACAGATATTTACTTTAATGAACAATCTAATAATGTTCTCAACAAAATGTAATATTATAGACAGGAAGTGTATTAGCACTCGCAGACTTTGTGACCTTTCAGCTCTTAACCACATATCACATTTTGCATCACACTGTAAATTAATCCACAGAACTACACATACAGTATAGCACTCAAGCATATGACATACACATCCACCCACACACACGGAGTCAGTCCACTGCCCACACACACACACACACACACACACACACACACAAACTAAACACAGACACATACACACAAGTGATAATCTGACATGTGATGTGAATCTTGTGTTCAACTCAATTTAATTTGCAGGTTCAGTAAAGGTCATCACGTCTCTCTCTCTCTCTCTTCTACCCTTCTTTTATTTCCTGCTCCTCCGTCTTTCAAACTACAGCTCCATCATTTCCCAGATCCCCTCCATTGCTTTTCATTTCTCTTCCTCTCCTCTCCTGTCTTCCTCTCATCCCTTCCTCCTCCCTCTCTCTTTCTGTCAGTAATGCTCTCTTTGTCCTTGTAGCCTTTTGCGAGCCGGCGTTTGATAAACATGTTGCCCTCTTTGTCTCTTTTTGTCTGCTTTTCGACCATCTATCATCACCTTCTGTCCATTATTTATCCTTAAGTTGTCCGTTCCTCCCTTCATCCCTGACACACTGTCTCTCAATCTTTTGCTTCTCTTGTTGATATTGTGAACATGAAGTCATGCCGTGTACTGAGGAAAGTCTGCAAGTTGTTAATATTTGTGCCAACAAATTATATTAATTTATTCTGATCTAACGAGGTGTTGTTGGTGCGTGAAATATGACGTATGAGAGGCTGTTGTTATGTGCCCTGTGTGATTTTGTACAGCTGTTGATGACTGTGTGGGAGTGCAGATTGTGCAGTAAATTCATACCTGCAGTTTGCACACCCACACACACGCAGGAGTTTTGCGTTCATTCATCGACAAAAACAGTTTTCTCGACATCACATAGTTGTGCATTTAAATATAAAATACATGAGATATGAAGAAAACCCTTTTAACATATGATAAGTGCATAGTAACATATGTGTATCATGTTTACATGTATCAATGCAAATACCTAAAATGCATGCACTCATCTACTCACTACCTGCAGGCATCAGTGATGGCAGTTTATTGTTCGTCCTCCTCCTCCTCCTCCTCCTCCTTCTTCTCCTTCTCCTTCTCCCCGGGGTGCTTTCACCTCTGTGGTTGCTATGCTGCGAGGTGCTGGAGTGGATGATGTAATCTCCACTAATACTTTTGCCCCCCCCCCCCAAACACCCACCCACCCTTCTTCCTCCTCTCCGCACCCCAACTGCCTGCCTGCTTGCTTGCCTTTGCCATCTGAATCCATGATGTCATGTTAGGATTGGGCACGGAGGATCAATGAGTGCCCCCTAGTGGGACGTCACGCTCAATTATGTCTTTGTCTGAGAGGCGAGGGTTCAAACAGAGAGAAAAGGGGGGTGATGTAATTGGAACGGCGCTGCCTGTAGTTCTGCAATTTGTGTATCATACGGGAATTGATGTGGCATCCTTGTATACGTGGCGATGTTTGATCAGTGTTTGTGCGAAAGCCCTTCAGCTGTTTATCTCAGACTGTGTACCTTCCTCCATGTTGTTTGTGTAAAGGACATACTGACATTATCTCCAGAGGCTCTGGTTGATCCAAAAAGGTCTTTGAAACTTCTGAAATAAATGCCATTAATGCTAAATGCTATCTGTGTGTTATGATAAAAAGCTCTGACATTTTCACACAAATACATGTCCCAGTTGTTTGCTCTCGGTCTCTGATTGATGTAATGCAATTGTGATTCAGCTCGTATCCATTTCATAAGAGCTTTTACATTTGCTTTATCTTGTAAACAAGTCAGGTGTCAGCAGAGGACAGAAATACAGTCACTGACATTGAATAAAAGAAGATGACGGGTAGATGTTTAATTGTTTTCAAAGGTTTTCTGTTCCTTTTCCTAAATATATTTTTTGTGTTCCTTATACTGAAAAATGGCACGACATGCAGCTTGAGAAACTGCAATTTAAAGGGTTAGTTCACCAAATCTACTGATTTCCTCACTTACCTTTCCGTCCAGATAGTTTGGTTTTCTTTGCAGAGGTTTTAAGATATCCATCTCTGAGATTTCTGCTGCAACCCAAATACAATGGAGATTGATGGAAATGTTGTTTGTGCAGCTCGCAGTATTAAAAAATAACATCTAAAAAAATTTAAAAGCAACATCTTTTTCCAGAAAAAGTGTCGCTGTTACTCTGAATAATCCACAGAAGACACTGTGAACAGTTTTCAGGTATTACTTTTTATCGAAAACTGGTCACAATGTGTTCAGTGGATTATTAATTTAGGTGAACTACCCTTTAAATTAACTGAAGTTCTTTTAATATTCCATTATCTGTACTTTTCTAGCCGAAACTTTTTAGTTGAAGTTGATTTTGAACAGCTAAATATTATTGTCTTCCCACAGAGATATTCTTCATAACAAAAAATATCACAATAGGTGAAAGAATGTGAACCTGGAGCTTTTCTTTCCCCTGTGAATTAACATTTTTGTCTAGTTATCTATTAAGTAGATGAAAATAAAGAGTTTTATTCCAAAACCTGAAATACTTTCTTTTTCAGTGTTACTACCTGAAACTGATCACTCAGTGTTTCTGAAATAAAGATGATATTTTCCTCAGACGCAGATCATTTGTGAAGGCAGTGCTATTAAGATGACTCATGACTGTAATAGCAGCGTGTAATGTGCCTCTTCCTTCATGCCAGCAATCATTTTAAAACAGTTGGTCGTGTTTTCCAGGTGATTCACTATTTTTAAATTACATTCCAGAAGTTTGTTTTCCAATCTCGTCAGGCTTTTCTGACCTGCGAATAAACATGCGTGACTTACAGTAGAACCAAAACAGAAACTCCAGCAAGAGCATGAATCACAAAGTGAGTTTTCTACTTGATGTCTCTCCATGTATTTAACTGTAAACCTGGTGTGTGTCTCCTGCAGCCTGGCCCAGGTATCGTGTGCTGCGGGCTCTGGACATCGGCCAGTACAACCTGGAGATCTCCAATTCTGAGCTGTCTGATGACTCTCTGTACGAGTGTCAGGCCACAGAGGCCGCCCTGCGCTCCAGGAGGGCCAAACTCAATGTGCTCAGTAAGTGAACTGGCTGCAGATACAGGGGCCATTTTTCTGATGCATTTTTCTGATTTTACATACATGTAGTTTGAGCAAAGGACCTTTTTATTCCAAGGAGACAAGAGATGATTATCAAATCTAAGAATGCCAAGTTGATACTTGTGTCCTGAGTGAGAGAATTAGCTTCACACTCAGAATCACCTTTACGGATGAGCAGTGTGCTTAAGAGTACATCATCAGTTTGGATGCACACATGTTAATTTTCAGACCTGGTTCAACTGGCTCTCTATACTATACTACTGACTTTATTTATTTGATGAGTCACTCTGGCAGTAAATCTTTGGGTTTCCTATCTGTTTCCATTAGCCAAATCCTCCTCCTTCTTGGCAGGTCAGCTTCCAGAATCCATGAGTTTCTTTAGTGTGGGAATTAGATTCTGCCAATATTACAACAAAAACAAATGACATGGTCAGAAAAAGCACACAAATACAAACTGAGAAATACCTGAGCAGCAGTATGTGTAACTTGGAGGTTAAAAAACAGTGTTTATGTCCATAAGTTGCTTGGTTCAAATCTGTTAGCTCACAGATGTGGGTGAAAAAGCATTTGGAGAAAGTTAAGGAAAAACACCATAAAGAACTGGTGTTAGGTGGCTCTTAAGCAAGGCATTCACTGTACTGCCCATCTGACTAGTTACCATGGGCATCTTAACTTTAGCTAAAACCCTAAATGTAGCAGGAAGTTGCTCTTGTGCAGTACTGATGGACAGTAAGAATGAAATACAGAAGAGAAATGAGATCTTGGAAAAAGAATTTAGCAATTACAAACTACAGCAACAACAGCAAAGAGGTCAAAGGTCAACCAGTTATAATCTCCTGAGGAAAATGCTGGACAGCAGATTTGGATATCACAACAACATGGTCTAAACTTCATCTTGATTTCCCAAAGAACGGAACAGTTAACATTTCATTTTGCTTGGTGAAAACCAAGTGCTATATTTCCAAAATGTGAAGTTTTAAGGAACACAGCCTCAATTTTAAGAATTTTAATGATTTTAATGCTTCTTGAGGAAATCCAATGTGTTTTTAATGGGTTTTATTGGCTTAAGAGGAAGGAAAAAAACACTCAGGTTGAAGGAATTTGAAAATCAAAGGTTTGTCTGTATGCATGAGTGCACACTTGCATAAATGTGTGATTTGTGTGTGTGTGTGTGTGTGTGTGTCTCCTCCAGTCCCCCCTGAGGACCCGGTGGTTGATGGATCCCCGGAGCTCCTGCTGATGGCTGGGACTCCGTACAACCTGACCTGTGTGACTCGCGGGGCCAAGCCTGCAGCACACATCCAGTGGACCAAGGATGGAGTCACTGTGGAGGGGGCCTACCAGTCCACGGTGACTCACACACACACACACACACACACACACACACACCCCTGCACACATGCAGATGATAGCAAACACACGTGTACAACTCATGCAACATAAAACACGCATGAAACCATGAAGAGTTTCTGACACTAAAATGATATCTGCATAACGTGGCTTCAAAAGAGTTTGTAACACAAATTCTAGCACTTACAGTCTGCTCCTCAATAACAGCCCCTCTGAGTCTGTTTGTTTGTTTATATGCTTTTTGCCGTGGGCACTGCGAAGGAGAATTACAGTATGTACACCTCAGGCCGCACATCACCCCTGGAGTCCTGCATTAGGCAAATACAGTATGCAGTGCACGCAGTACGGTAGACAACGTCAGCACAAGACTTTCTTGGTTCTTGGTTGATTAAATGATAACATCTTGCCAGATCGGGACCATATCTATTAAGCAATGCTTTTGAATGCTTACAAACTGCAGATTCTGACCTGCTGACCAGTAGGCAGCAGCATTTTGTGCCTTGAAACCTGGTAGGAGACTTAAAGCGTTTGGGATGATAGGGCACAAACATCACTGAAATGCATCACCAGTATCTGTTTACCATATCAAACTAAAATCAGTTAGTTTCAATGGAGACATCCCATCTTCTCCCTCTGAGAAAGACTTGACTGCTCTGTTATTTGATGAAAGGCACAAAAGGCAAACAAAATGACGTCAAGTACTGACACTGCTAAATCATATTATCACGTTTAGTGAAACAAAACAAGAACTACGAGACACATTAAACTGAAATTTGACAAAACTTTGCAACCCAAAATTTCCCCTGCCTGACTCAGCTAAAGAATGATGCCACAGTCAACAGCGTAGTCATACGCGCTCATATGTTAAAGGAAAAGTGCAACACAGTTTTAAGGCCACATATGAAAGATGATTTGAAAAAGAACAGCATGACATGAAAGTTTCACACCTCTCCTTTATCATATCATTCATTTATCATTATTAGTTTATTTTTTGGGCTGCAACGTGCTGGTTCAGTCATCCACTGTTCATCACTTCAGTTGATTTGTGAATTAAATGTTTGAGCATGATGACAATGTGGGAGAATCATAGTAATTGTACCTTTGAGGTTTGGAATGACACTTGATAATACCTCCGTGGTTACTTAGGTTTGATTCCTCACTTGGGCCACATCCTGTAGTTAAATAGATGTACAAACTTTTTATTCACAAAAGGTAATGCCTACATACTGACTCTAAACCACAAATTTCTTTAAATGGAGGTTTTGATCTCAATTGGATCTACATCAGATCGATCTTGACCTTGAGCCAATCGATCCAGTGTTTTTCAGTAGCCTTGCGTCTACATGTGATGTGTGTATAATTACACTCCCTCTTCAATACACTTTGTACAAACATCGTCAACCATCTTTGCACACAAGAAAAGAGAAACATGTGTGGATACAGAACACACACACACACCCTGGACATCAGTTACTTTCCACACTTTATGGTCGTGACACAACTTGAAACATGCACAGATCCAATACACATTGAATTAACCCACATGCACAGCCACAGACTCTCTTTCTCTATCATACACACACACACACACACACACACACACATACACACATACACGTATAGGCAGGAACGGTAGAGGTGACACTTATGATCACAGTGATATATTTTGCACTCTTTTCTCCCACATTCACACCCTTCACGCTCCCGTATACTCTCCTACACACATGAAATTATGCCTGCAAGCACACACACACACACACACACACACACACACGCGTAGACACACACTCACATATGCACACAGAAGCAGCAGCAAACAGTGACTCACACACTCAAACACAGATGTTTTTACATCTCTTGCAGCCAGTTTTATGCCCCCCCACACACACATGCTCATACATATTACATGCTGCTCTTATGTTACCGTGTTACTGACCACACATTTACACTACACTGAAGGCTGTACACACTTTCTTGACAGATTTTATAGCTGCATTGCAAAGCACCCCACCTCCAGAAACCAACAAGACTGGATTTTATGTTCTTATTGTGCAGAAAAAGATTCATAGCTTATGTTTTATGGCTGCAACTAAGGGTTATTTTCATTATTAATTCATCTATTAATTATTTTCATCTGTGAAATATCAAAAACTGTGAACAATGCGCATCGCATGCCAAGATGACGTCTTCAAAATGCTTCTTCTGTCTGACCAATTAACCAAAACCCATATATATATTTAATCTACAATGTAATAAAAGTGAGAAAAGCCGCAAAATAGTTGTTTAAACGTTTCTGCACTACTGTGTGTCTTTTATTTTATTTTTCATGTGAGCTCTCACTTTAAATGCAAAGTCCAGTGTCATTATAAAACTGAATTGCTTGCGTTAATTGAAAGAACATTTTGTAGGCAGTTATTTTCCTGTGCCGACATTAAACTTCTGAATTATGAAGATAAAGTACAAGAACACGAATTTCTATAAAATGTCTCCTTTAAACTTTTTCCTTCCCGCATAAACGTTGTTTATTTTATTTCTATCTTCAGATTGCTGTTTCTATTTCCATTTTATGCTATTTCTTTATCTCTCTTGGCTCCATTAGTAACCCTCCTATGTCTCTCTTCTTTCTACTCCCCTTCTTCTGTCTTATTTCTCCCATGATATTTCCCGTTCTCTACTTTTTTTTTGTCCTTTTCGTCCTTCCCCATCCACCGGGCTCCTCCTCCTCTTCTTTGATCTTCCTCTGTCGGCTCTCCTCCCTAAATTCTACCCACAACCCTCCTCTCCTCTCCCTCCCTATTTCTTCGCCGAACAGGAAGTGCTACCAGACAGGAAGAGGGTGACGACCAGGAGCTATCTGCCCATCACACCGGCCGACACTGACAGCGGCTGCAACTTCACCTGTGTGGCCAGCAACCCGGCGGTGCCGATGGGCAAACGAGCCACCGTTACTCTCAACGTCCACCGTATGTTGCTCTTTTTACTTTGTCAGAGTGTAAACGTGCGTCAGTGGGGCTCAGGTGACTGGGGCCAAGCTGTTTGTGTGTAGACACACAGCAAAATCACACTATCATTTTAATTAGCTGCCCCAGCTCCCGTCAACTTGAAGTAATTATTAGTGAAAACAACAACACGCATGCTGTGTATATGAATTTATAGCCACTAATTTTTCACCATTCTCAAACTTGGTCTGGTTCCAGGTTTGATTTAGCTGTTTGCATTGTTTTGGCACCATCTTTGGGGTCATTTTCTCCTAAAGCAGATCGGCAAGGTGATTTTTTTCTTCAACACCTGGAAAACCTGAAACATTTTGTGTTTAAAAGGATTTCAGTCGTGTCCCTGAAGAAATAATTAATGATTGCTTACAAGGAAACTGTAGTTTGAATTTTCAATCAAGAAGATTGATGTGTTTTTCCAATCCAGTGTAGTTAGTAATTAGTGGGGGAATAACTGCAGTAACAGTAGATGTAGAACCAGTGGTGTGTTAGTACAGAAGGCTGTAGAGAAGTGGGGTTTTGGAACAACAGATTTTATTGTGAAATTTATAGTTTGTGTGACTCATTTGCGCGGGAAATCAATCCTCATGCTGCTTGGCGCAGCTGAAACACAACAGCCATTCACACTATCATTCAGTTTATCTTTAGTTGTGCATTGAATATGTATCTTTCCCTGTGTAGACCCTCCTATGGTGACCCTGTCCATCGAGCCTCGCTCCGTCCTGGAGGGCGAGAGAGTCACCTTCACCTGCCAGGCCACTGCCAACCCTCCCATCATGGGCTACAGGTCTGGATGAAATTTACTTTAATATCTTACAATGCTGTACTATTTATCAAAGAAAACAATATGTTATTACTCACTTTAACAGCATTGTTGCAGCTTTATGTCCAGTTCAGGATGTGATGGACTTTTTGATGGTGGTCAGTGTTTTTTAGGGACAGTGTTTCATTTAATACCCACAGTCCAACGTCAGGAGTCAGACTGCAATTCTGTTTAATGCCAATAGATTTTCTTTTATCTCTTCCAATCTGCTTGTAACCACCATCTGGGGGTGATCCTGAATTGTAATTTCTGCTTGCAGGGCAGAATTGGTGAAGGTATTGAACATGTGTACAATTAAACGCTGACTTTTATCTTAAGTGACAGCACTGGAGCAGTGAAATTGCTAGTGGTTTTAATCTGAGGTTTGAGACTCCACCGGAGGGTCCCAGTGTGGGAGCACTGCCAGGCACTTAGGCACCAAGCCTATTGAGTGTATATTAGAATGTCATCTAATGGCAGATGTACAATATGGTTATATGATTTTGAGCTAGATTTCTGGCAAGATACACTACGGATAACAGAAATGAAGAGACATTTATTTCTTTAACTTGAACTCATTCCCTCAGGTTTTGACATCAGGGCTTTTTAAATGTTAGTTTAATAGCTTTAATTGATGATATAAAAACACTCATTGTCTAATAGTCGAAAAGTAACATTTGGATCACCACCAAATAATGATAAAACCCCATCCTGCTGACAAACTGACATAACAATGATTTGTAATGCTTGAAAATTAAATGGGGGATGTGTTCCTCTGTCAGGTGGGCAAAAGGTGGCGTGCTGCTGGAGGGGGCCAGAGAAAGTGTGTTTGTGACCACAGCAGATCACTCCTTCTTCACCGAGCCCGTGTCCTGTCAAGTTTTCAACGCCGTGGGAAACACCAACGTCAGCATCCTGGTGGACGTGCACTGTGAGTAGAGCGCAAACACTCCTGAGCTGAGCGGGACTCTGAGGATATGTGTGTGTTCATGTAGCTAGTATTTGTCAGTATTTGTTTGACGAGCCACACTGCAATTATTTTGTTACAACGCAGTATGTATTGTACAGAGTAAATTTGCAATAGACGGTTACTGTATAATCTGTTCTCTCTGTTCTGTCCAATCCAACAAAGCCTTATGGCATTTGTTGTCAAAGCCTATACATAAACAGAATATGTAAAAAAAAAAAAAGTAGCGATAGTACATGGAATTAAATAACTAGTTACTGAAAACAACTATTATTTAAAATGCTTAAATAAAACAATTAAAGAGGTACTGCACACTTAAAAGTGCTTTTGAGCTATAAACTAAATCACAAGACTGTACTGTGATGAAACACACCAATGCTGGTGTTAATATTAACATTTCTTACCAAATTTATAAGGCTTATTAGGCATTTCATGGGTTGAAAAATGGCTCAGCACTCCAACTACTGTTTTAAATCAGCCCTGAACCTTGCAAGGCCAGTGCTGACATAGAGTCAACCTATCTACATCATGAAATTTATATTAAAAATATCTCCCCGTGTCTTCTGACCCACACACTACGTAGCCACGAGGCCACGCCTCCTACAGTTGATGTTCCCTCACTCCTCTGTTTTTAAATATGCTGGGAGAGACGGTTCTAGGTGAATTTGAGGCTGTAGTTACACTTTAAAGAATAGATAAATATACAGAATCAGAAAAGGAAAGAAATAATGTCCATTATATAGAATTAAAGGAGAAAGAGGAAAATGTACCACACTGAAACATGTCTTCATGATAAGAGGTTATAAAAGGCAGCTACATGAACAGTTTCACCAAAGAGAGTTGAGTTGAGTTCCACTCTTAAGTTCTACAAGAAATTTGGGGGCAAATGTTTTGATATTTTGGATATTCTCTTTAAAGAAAGACTCCTGTCTCCACCTTTTCTGTTTCAGTTTCAATCATAGTTTTTTTTTAGCCACTTGGTGATCACCATACGAATGTGTCTGTGTGCTGGGGGTTTTAATCCTCTTACTCTCTTTCAGTTGGCCCAATACTGGTGGTGGAGCCCAGGCCAGTTACGGTAGATGTGGACTCTGACGTCACTCTGAACTGCAAGTGGTCTGGCAACCCCCCTCTCACCCTCACCTGGACCAAGAAGGGCTCCAACATGGTGAGAACAAACCATCAAACCTTCCCCCGAGCTTTGACCTTTAACATTTTATATTAATGTCTGATTTCAGTTGTTATTTCACTAATATGTCATATATTCAAATGTATACAGGAAGAAAGAGACAGTCACAACAAAACATGGGTAAATCCTAGAACTAGGCTGGAACTACAGCCAAATCTTCCAGAAAACCCCACAACCTATATTAATGTCTAAGACCTAGACTTCATAAATGTTTGCTCAGTTGTAAAGCAGACGATTGGAAGTGAGACTCCGTCTTCATATCTTAAATCTTTAATTCATGCCTAACAAGTTAAGAAAAGCTCCAGGAAAAAACGAATGGAGCCTGCTGAGTAAATCAACATGTTTTATGAATTAAATATAGATCTCCCTCCCTCCCTCCCTCTTTTTAACATCCCTCCTCGTCTGTCTGTCTCCGCTCTCCCCCTCACGAGTCTACTATCCTGCTCTTTATGCATATTTATACTTGTGTATTTGTGTCCAGGTGCTCAGCAACAACAACCAGCTGTATTTGAAGTCAGTGAGCCAGGCCGATGCGGGCCAGTATGTCTGCAAGGCCATCGTGCCCCGGATTGGAGTGGGAGAGACTGAGGTTACACTCACCGTCAACGGTCAGTTACTATCCACTTACTCTTGCTATTAATAACAGTGCTGATATTAGCAAAAATGATAAAACATGTAGAACAGATCTTCCTATGCATTGCAATGCCCTGCTTCTGTGTCAAACATGGAAGATGAATTACAAAACCGTATGGTCCTCCAGGATATGTTTGTTTAATTCTGTACATCATGCAAGCATCTGTATCTCTCTGACAGCTGAGGCCATTGAATGTTCAGAGTAGAGTACCGCATGGGCCTTGTATTTCTGCCAACCCGGCCTGATTCATTCCAGCCCAAGCCTGACCCAAACCCAACAGCTAATTTTTCAGCCCCCAGACAGGCCCGAAGCCAATATTTCAATGTCAAAACTCTCTGCCAGAGAGTCCGGCAATTACTTAATAAATCAAAACTGATTCACCAAGAACACAATGACGAAAAGGCAGTTCAACAAGTGCTCCTTAAATCTTCGCCTCCTGACAAACCACAAAGGAGGACAGCGACAGTCATTGGCACGTCCTTGCGAAATATGTGGCGATGAAAGCCTGATGAGCTAGTGACTACCTTCGCACTTCACTAAGCGGACAATATGTAAACACAGTTAATTAAAAGGAAAGTGTTTGCACCATCCACTCCTTTCTCACGGCTGACTGCAAACCATGAAAAATTGCTCAAGCTGGGTTTATTCATAAATTGATGCAAGATGGCATAGGCTTTGATTTATAGCTCACAATCGGATTTCACCACCACAACACTAGACGCAGCGTACATGATCAGGCCGTATTGTGCATTGAAGACGGATTCCTCAGTAATTGTGTTTACATTCTTTCATTTACTTTGTGATACATATACAGTATATATATACTGTATAACGATATATATAATGAGTTACATCCAGGTAACTTTTATTTCACCATGATCCATTACTGAATAGGAGACTAGTGATCTCAGTTACTGTGTTTACGTTCTTTCATTCATTGTGCAATTTGAGCAACAATATTGAGTCTTTCTTCATCTTCCTCATGGTATGTCTGCTGCCGCCATCGCCCCGTCGTTTAGTTTGATTTTTTAAGGGGGCCCACATCAGCTATGGCATAGCATAAGGCGTAGCTCCGAAGTATAAATCCACGTCGCACTGTTATTTTGCAAGATGATTTACAATTGGTCAAGAGCGTGAAAACTCCACATTACATTTGAAATGATGTTCTAAAGGTTGGTGTGACGTGGTCCTCTTTTGTCCCCGCCGTTTAATAGTAACTGAATTATCACTCAACACAAGCTGCCATAGCTGTTGCTAGAAGCAACTTTTTCAAGTCGATCAAAGAAAGAGATGTTGTCTCTATAAGTTGACTTAACAACAACCTGTAAGGCGATGTGTCGATCTTTTCACCTTTTTTGATATGAATGGATTCTAGCTCTGGATCATTAAGATGACATCCCCATTCATGATCCCACCTGCGAAGCTCTGATTGGCTTGGTTGTTTTTCCAACTGGGAAACAGACGTCCAACACCCAACTGTTTCGAAATGCTGAAAAAATCATAAATGTGGGTGGTGATTTAGAGGTCTGGAACTCGGCTATCACATTGTCAAATATAGTGCAAAGTCTTCTCACTGCTGGTCCCTGGTCATGGTTCTTATAGCAGGGGTTAATGTGGGGATGACTTGTTGATTTGTTCAGTGCTTGTGTACTTCTCAAACCTTATGATTTGTTGTAGTAATCCTCTTATGTCTCTATGTCTCCTCCAACTCTCTCTCTCTCTCTCTCTCTTTCTCATCCTACCTCACTCGCTCAGGCCCCCCCATCATCTCCAGTGATCCAGTCCAGTACGCTGTCAGAGGGGAGAGAGGAGAGATCAAGTGTTACATCGCGAGCACCCCCCCACCTGATAAGATTGTAAGTCCATCCTTGGAAGTTGTAATCTGCTGCAGAGGTGCTCGACCTTTTCAGATAGCATCTGCCTCAAACAGAATCCTGATCACAACAAGTCCTGGTCCACCATGAAAACAGAACGTGTTTTTTTTTTTTTTTAATTTCCTCTCTTTAGCTTGTGTCGCTATAGCTAAACGATTGGCACAAGTGGCTTTGTTCTCCAACTGTGTCACGGGTATGTGAGAACGAGCTGTTCCTCCTCTGTGGTGGAAGGTGTGACTCATCAAAAACAGCTGCTGTGGTGTTTGGTTGAAATGAAAGAGGAGACACACAGTACCGTACACATCTTCCACTGAAGTGTTCCACAAGAAATGTTATTGTTACCACATGTTTATTAAAATATAGTCTACGGTTGGTACATTTAATCATTTTTTTAAAATATGGAAATATTAAAAAGGAAATGGTTATAATAGCGGAAATCCCAGATCCAGTTAATCACCAAAATATGATCAGCTGATCTGTGACGCAACAAATCCCAGTCAAATCTTTTTTGTTGTTTGACAATAGACCAACAGACAGTCACAACTCACAACATGACTACCATTTTTTAAGTTAGCATCCAGCATCCTTTTTAGTTTGATTGACATCACTTTCATTTTTTTCTGCTCTTACAAGCCTATAAGACATAACTCAGGTCTTATAAGACTTTTCCAAACTTTTTTGTCCAATGAACCTCCATTTCACCACGAGAATCCATACAAAGCATAGTGACCTGACATTGTGATTGTCGACGTTTAGCCTTGGTCACTACTTGTAGCTGTCCATTTGGACTTTTATGCTACCTCGCTAATTTTCCCGTACTCTCAATCACAGCACATGGTGTGTGTTACAACTCACTCACTGAGCTACCCTACAATATTTCCAGGTACCCCCTGAAATATAGGTACCCCTGGTTGGGAACCACTACTGTAAGACATGCCATTTTATTCACTTTCTGCCCTAGAGACACCCACTCTTCTGATCTTCAAAGCCAGTCTACAGTAGTGTTTCCCAACCTTTTTGACTTGCGATGATGTAGCTATGTGTACTTGGGACCCCTTGTCAATGAGTTGTGACGAGTTCAACCGAAGATGGATTCCTCCTTCTCGTATTGTTTTATTTAACTAATTATAAAAGCCAAAATAGATAAAACTGTCAGGTGATTCACAAGAAAAAAAAGAAAAATTAGACAGAAAGTAACAGTTTTTTGTGGCCGAAATATGTTTTTTCTGCTTTACTTTCCTGTTGATCCTCTTGTGACTCCTCTGATGTATCTTTTCACCCCTTGGCGGGTTCCGACCCGTTGGTTGGGAACCGCAGGTCTAGAGGTTTGAGAGATCTGTTAGTGAAAGATTTGAATCCTGCATCAGTGAGTAATGTTTTCCCCCTCTTACTGTAAAGAACTTCTATCAGGTTGTACTTGAATGAGGCATTAAAGGTTCTCCTCCGAGCAGCACTGAGGTGTGACGTTGTGCAGATGTGTGATTGCGAATGCTTAAAGGAATACTTTAGGCAAATTTTCACTTGGTTTGTCTTAATTTTCTACAAAAGAAATGCCACGAGAATAAAATGAAAGATGCTATAATCACATGAAATTCTACGGCTTTAAGACCGCTCGGTAACAGTTACTTAGTTATGGCCACCATGAAAAGGTCAGTGCAGCATCCATACCATTGTGATTTTAGTATGAATTGGACCCACCAGCCAAAACCGTTCCAATTCAGTGATCCCTTTCAAAGTGGCAGCCATCTTTTCTTTATAGGAAAGCGTTCACAGATTGCCTCACCAGCAAACTGTAATGGAATATCCTCCTGAATGTGCCGTAACTGCAGAACTGCATGCTGTTTTTTTTTTTTCATTCCTGCCGCTAAGTCGCTGAGTGCAATACTTGACCAAACTACAGTTTAATATAAAGTGTCTGTGCATTATATAAGTTGCACAATGAGCGGTATGGTATGTGATATAAACCTTTATAAAAAGGGGAAAATATCAGAATACTCACAAATCACAAAAAGAAGCCGGAAAATGGAAATAAATCCAGAGTTTGAAGGCTTGAATGAGTGAGAGAGGATTGAAATGAGAGGGAGGGAGATGGAGGGAGAGTAAAATTCTGTACCTTTCAGCGTCAATTATCCAATTGTGTAGTGCCGACATGACAGAAATCAGAGCTTTTAGGAAGCTTCAGACCCCTGCTGCACTGTCAGAGAGCTCAGAGCGTATAATGTGATACGACATTATAGTCTGGGCTTAATGCAGAGACACAAGGACTTATAAAATATGGAGTATGATGCTGTGTGTGTGTGTGTGTGTGTGTGTGTTTGTGTGTGTGTGTGAGAGAGAGAGAGAGAGAGTGTGTGTGTGTAAAAGAGGCAATGAGAAATTGAGAAAGAGACAGAAATACAGACAGTGGTGGTGCAAAACAAAATTATTGTGAGAAAAAGCGATAAAGAAAGAAAGTGAGGGATTTTTGGGAGGCAGACTGCGGGGACAGAAAAGACGCATTATGTAAGATTCTCAGAGGAAAACAAAACAGCTGAAGATTTCTCCCTCATCCACTCTTGATCACATTCTCCTTTTTCATTTTCTCAAACCAGGTTAAAAGGTACATTAGCCCAACATATGACTCTATGTATATTTGATATCGCCATGCTCCATATTTAATACCCTCAAATTTCTACCTCAGCAGATTTTAAGTAGAAAAACCTGCTTGAGTTTTTATCGCTCATGTACACTTGCTGCACTCTGTGTGTGTGTTTGAGTCTGTTCAGATGTATTTGTGAGGAATTTCTTTCTTTCCCAGCCTGAAAAGTTGCTGCATAAAATTTAATTAGGCATATACTGCACCAGGAGAAAAAAAAAAGAAAAAAGTACCATACCAAGGTGTGAGAATATAATTTGTTTTGCTTAAAATATATTTCCTGCCCAGACTCGCTTTAGTCCCTCTTAACCTTTTCTTAACGCCAGCCCATCTGTTGGCTCAATGTTGTGATTATGTGTGTGTGTGTGTGTGTGTGTGTGTGTGTGTGTGAGTCTATCGTGGTTAATACTACATAAGATAAGATAAAGTGAAATTAGCATTATTGATCCCTGAGGGGAAATCGGGTGATTGCAGCAGTAGAGAGTGGAGTTTATATAAAAATCAATTAAATGAAAAATATTGGAAATGCATCTTCATCACTCTGATACAGAGCTCCTATCAGCTTGAAGGACTTTTCCTGCTGTGTTGGTTGGGAACAGATTTATAGATTTACAAATGTTTAGCGTACAGATGAACTAAGCCTTTGACCTTAACTTAATCCTAAATTGATGTACACCTGCTTTGCCATTTTAGTGCAATCATTTTGAAGTGGCAGATCACACGGAGCGAGATTGAGATCATATTTGAGATCATATTTTGCCCACAAAGTGCCTTCTAGTGGCCTGTAACCACTGATCACATATCTGTGTTCATGATTTACTGTTAAAATAATGACACAACTTTATATACCACATTTAAAGGATGTTTTACAACACACAACAGAGACCACAGAGTACAAAATCAAAAAAGACAGGAAAGAAAAAACTACAAAAAACACCTTCATAAGAAAGTGAGTTTTGCAAAGAGATTTAAATATTGATAACCTGAGATACTCGAAAGGGAGTTCCAACCACTCTGGTTGATGGATCAGAAGACTCCTGTATGAGGATCTCAACCTACACTGTGGCTCATATCTAAATACATACAGTGTATAGGTGTAGTTCCATCCTCCTCTCTATTATTTGGTCAAGTTCCCGAACCAACATGTCAGTCATCCCAATGAGGCTTCACTCAGCAAAGACCAATACCTGCTGTACATTCAGAAGAAAATAATCCTTCCAAAATGTGCGTTTCAGGTTTGGGCGTGGAAGGAGAACGTGTGGGAGAAGGAGAAGGGCACCCTGATGGAGAGGTACACCGTGGAGCAGAGTAAACCTCCATCCCAGGGCGGCGCCGTCCTCTCCACCCTCACCATCAACAACGTCATGGAGTCCGACTTCCATTCGCCTTACAACTGCACCGCCTGGAACTCCTTCGGACCCGGCACCATGATCATCACCCTGGAGGAGACGGGTATGGAGAAATAACTGAATGCAAGGCATCATGTCATTGTTAGTTACACAGTTAATGAGTGCATTTTAAAGTGTTTATCATCATAATAGAGCAGATCAAGACAGATAGTGTATCTGGGCACTTGCTTCTGAAGTGTCATTAACATCATGTCATCAGTTGTTGTTCCACTTTAAGTGACAAATTAGTTGATGACAGCAAAGTGTTTGTGACCAATGATATTAGTCACAAGGACCGCCATACTGTACCTAAGCGTTTTGTAAATGAAAGGTACCCTGTGAAGTTTTTTACCATTAGTGGCGCTGCTGAGTAATATTTTGACAAGTGGGTCCATGTATTGTTTGTATGCCATGCTCTATTCATGGATGTATTATGAGAACTGGATACAGGACTCTGAGATGGCTCCCATTCATTCTAATAGAAGCTGCTCACCTTGACCAACTTCTCCTGGTTTGCTTTGTTGTCCTGCACATAAAAAAAGCTTTTCTAGGCTCTGAGAAAGATTACAGTGGTTTAATAATTCATAATACAAAGACTGATAATTGTTCATTTGCCATTTAAGTTGTGCTTTCAACAGTTTTACAGACGTCGCTTTTATTATAGCAGTCCATGAGGAAAATGCTTTTTGAGCCATAGGGGATATTTTTGTTGCAGTGCTGCATTTGGCTATTGGGGCGAGGCTGACTCGCCATGCGGAATCCAGCTCTCTTATTACATCCGTGGTTACACCTGCATGTCGACATTTGGTGGCAGTAAAGACCCTTAAAAGGTAGCATTGTGTCAGTGAAAGGAGAAGACTGTCCATGCAAAGAAAGCCTGTTTTTAAAACATTACAGAACAGTCTTTGCAAATATTCTAAAAGATAGGAAACACATTCAGCCTGTTTGTGAGACCTTAAAGTACACACACGAGCAGGTGGGTGACGCAATGCACAGTCTTCTACTGCAAAATACCAGCAAAAAGGCCGGGAAGAAGAAAACTTGTACATGAAGCCGGCACACATGGATGTAAACAATGCAGGTTTCAAAGTACTTTTTAGAAATTGGCTTTGCAGAAGTTTTATAAGAAGGTAAATTGATCACATTTGTTAGGCTTTAAGGATACACACAATGTATTTTATTGAGAAACACAGACTGTAAGCAAAACAGTGTTTGTTGACAATGAAAATTCCACACTGAAATTTTAATGTCCCTGGCTAAGATGCTCTACGCTCTCTTATGAACTGAAGTGCCCTTGAGCAAGATTATCACGCAGTGGCCTCAGCTGGAGGACAGACGATAGATAGAGTGTTATAAGTCCATTCTGGATGGTTACGCATTTTATTTTGAGAACTTGGTATGTCACATTACATTGAGAAAATGATTTCTTCATGCTCTGTCAGTCTTATCTGGCTCTTGTTCTTTCAGCTGTCAGATTTCGCAGGCTTCAGAAAATCTACCAAAAACATCTTCGAGAGGGAGAGAGAGCTTGGATTTGTCCTCACATGTACACTAACAGCGTTTTTATCCCTTGTCTGACTTGCATGCCTTATCAACATAACCAGCCCTCAGAGATCCAATATTAAGCTACTGTAGGACACAACAGGATTTATGCTTAAACGACACATCCGTGCAGTTTGAGGCAGCAGCTGTCCCTCAACCCCGACCCTTTTCTGCTTGTCTTTGTTTCAGATATTGTTCCAGTGGGAATTATCGCCGGTGGTACGGTGGGCTCCTCCATTCTGTTGCTTATGTTTCTACTGGCGCTCGCCTTCTTCCTCTACCGCCAACGCAAAGGCAGTGAGTGCACACACACTGGTTCTCTAATGTGTGTGTGTGTGTGTGTGTGTGTGTGAACGTGTGTGTGTAGGGGCACGCACACACACACGCACACACACATACTGTATGTGTCTATCAGTCTTTCTTTCATCCACTCTCCCTATCTGTCATTCTGCCTCTCCACGTTTGAAGAAAGGAACATGTGCCAGCCGTATAGCATTTTATTCAAATGAGATTTATGAATATTCATATAATATGGCAAACTGCCTTAAAACGCCTACTGTACGTTTCCCTTTTCATTCTACTGACGTGGAATTGTATGATTATTTTTGAAATAAGTCGTATTTATGTGCCGCTCGTACACTAGATAGAGTGCATAAATAACAGAGCAGAAAACAACAGCATTTAAAGGTGAATGGTATTTAAATTATGAATTCCTATATGTTATTTCTACAGCCTACGGCAATCCAATTAGCATTTATGAGCACAAACCACATTTCCTCAAACCGAGAGAGCTAAGAACATGTGGCGTCTTTAAGTTGTTTAATTTGGAGCTGCTCTATAGCAAATAAAGAATTGGGAAAGACAATGAAGGTGACTGGCAGAGTCCCCAGAGGGATTTTCTGGGGATAAAAGTATATTTTCTGGTTCAGAGCTGATAACACCGCTACAGAAAAGATAGCGTTTGGAAGTAGAAACTCAAACAAACTCTCCATAAGCTCTAAGTCTCTCATTTGCTGTACAATGCAGCTCGAGACTTCACAGATTTAAAATTTTACTTTTAAGGTTTCTGCTTTTGGAAGAAAGTTGTTCATGTTGACAAATATTGACTGTGCAAGGGATATATCAATTAAAATGAGTAGTGTTATCATTTCAGGTCGCACAAGGCAATGTTTAACATAGAAATATACCTGTTTTATTGGGCCAAAATCCAAATCTTTGCTGTGATATGAAGACTGTCCTATCCCACCTAACTAACCTAACTAAAGGCTTTTAATGAAATCACATAAGATGTGTTTAATCTCTACCTTTGCATATTTACCCTTGTGCTGCTGTAACCTTTATGTTAATGTGACAGCGCTCAGATCAGACTTGTGCAAGTGTTACGGAAATATTACTAACAAGATTGCCATCGGGACTTTTAAGTAAATGTGATTCATGCTCTTATTCAAATATGAGACAAACATGGAAATGTGCCAGCACAGTGTGTATATACAGTAACGTACTAAATGGGGCTTAAAATGCTGTAGCTTCACCTTTTTGCTCAGCACATTGTATCTATTTTTCTGTTGCATCTAGTTGTTGGTCAGGACCAAAACAAAAACATTTAAGAGAAAACTGGTATAAATGTTAGCCGAACCTTTTCATCACCTTCTGCTCCACCAGAAACTCAGAAGAAGTATTTGAATATTGAGGAGTCTACAGTTCAGTGACATTACAATATTGTGTATGATTTCTGAGTGATAAAGTCCTCAGATACCTTTTCCTGGCATTTGAGGCAAAATGGCATAATGCAGCATTAAAGCCCCTACATGTAGATTCTTTTAATGTAATATAGCAACTTAATTTTTTTTTTCTGATTGCATAAAGGCCAAAACACACCGCTGCCGAACAGCATGCGTCAAAACAGCCGCCCCTATTATTTTCTATATACAAACCCACACTGGTGCTCGTGGACACGCCGCCCCGCAACACTTCATGCCACTGTCTTATTTCCAGCCTTTTTTTTTCAGAGAAAAAGCTGTTTTGTACTTCAATATAATGTTGGCCCAAACGTTATTTACTAGTTTGTTGCTTGCTTTTCACTGTAGCTGTAACTATTTCACAGTGTCTTTTTCAAAATCGCCACCAGGAGTCACCTTTAGTCAGTACAGTAGGGGCTTTAAACTATGTAAAATTTTATGAAAAGATTATTGGCTTTCAGTCCAAGTTAAGTGTGAGGATTAAAAAAAACAGTCATCAACAATCTTCTGACAGAAAGATCTGCTAATGTTCGTCTTCATTTTCAACGCTGGCGTTCTCTAAGAAGATATTTATGCCGAAGGAATGTGCAGTTTTCTGACATCTCATTTCTTCACAGTGAATACTGAAGTCCTCAAAATTCAAATCTTTGCCTCTTTCCGCCTTTTGACGCTGCCAGCCTGCCAAATTGCTTAATGCACCATTATCAATCGAGAGAAAAAAAAAAGAAACAAAGCAAATAATGGACGAGACAGAATAAACTAGAATAAAGTGTTGTTGTTTTTGTTGCCTTTTTTAACCAGATAATTAAATAAATTAATAATTAATCTTGACGTTGACCCAGAATATGACCGGAGGTTGTGTTTTTCTTTCCAGGTCGCCGGGGTGTCACCCTCGGTAAACCAGACATCAAGGTAGAGACTGTCAACAAAGAGACCCACAGCCTGGAGGAGGAGGCGGCCGACGTCTCCACGGCAACCCGAATGGTCAAGGCCATGTACTCCGTGAGTAGACACCCATCTGAGTCACCGGGGGCCGTGGAGAGGAGGCGTATGGGTCAATGGCCTTAGATGTACAGATACACCGACACAAAGGGCGACATGGCAGGAGAGGCAGACACACACACACACACACACGCATATTCACACTTGAAAGTACATGCACACACAATAAAACAGACACACATGCACAAGGCCTGTCTGCAAACGCACACACAGAGAAAAAAACACATTCTCACAAATCAAAAATACACACACACACAGAAAGTGCATACACACACACACACACACAGATACGCAGATACAGATAGTACGGCACATACACAAACAATCTTGTAAATACACAACAACAACAACACACACACAAACACACACAATGCAAATTCAATTGATAGTACACACACATTCATTCTCACTCTTTAAAGTAAACACACATTTGCACCCATTAAGCACTTGCACACACTCACACACACACACACACACACCTTAACGCTGTGCTCCTTTTAGAAAAGCGTTCAACCGTGGAAGTCCTGGAGAATCCGATCAACGAGACTCCTTTGGAGCGGTTTTAAAGCTCGGTCCAAAACCTTTTTTCCAACAACTAACCGTTTCTCGTCTTCCACTCTCTTGGGATGAAAAACCTGAAACTCTGTTTTCCTCTCCCCCTCCCTCTCTTCCTTCTCCTTTCCTTTCTCACCCTCCCTCTTTCCGTGTGTGTGTTTCGTTGTTTGATGGTTTAGTTTCTGCCCTCTGTTTCCCTCTCTCCCTCCACTCAGCCGTTCAAAGACGACATGGACCTGAAGCAGGACATCAGGAGCGAGAGCGACACCAGGGAGGAGTATGAGCTCAAGGTGAGATGGCTGCTCGCTCACAGAGGCATTTTAGCATTTTTGACGTTTTTCTGCAGCATCTTGAACATTATATCCTGCATGGTGCACAGACATGTCATAAGTTGTGAACTCTGTGGTCATATCCATCATTAAGTGCCAATTACCAGTCCCTACTTTTTCCTCAGGTTCTGCATTTGCACTGGAGTTATTAAAAGCTTGGTTTTCATAACAATCCCACTTTTATTCATAATCCGTGCCACTGAAGTTCCCAAAAACAGATGTTGGTGATTATTGTTTGCATCATTTGCAGGATGCTGCTGGGTCAGAGCATGATCAACCCCTCATTTTTACTTTCCTTAAGCTGGAGTGGAGCTAAAATCTCCTTATAACCTCAAAACCTTGAGTTTTGGGGGTTTAGTTCTCACTCTCACAAACTTACCAAACTAAAAACAAACTGCTTCAAACCCAAGTAGAGCTTTTATGCCAGAATTAGCTGTTGCCCATGCGAGCTTCCTGTCACCTTGCATTGGAAACCATGTTTATCCTGGTAAAATGAAGTTCATTATGGCTCCTGTTCATACACATACTGTGCGCTGCATCACTCACACACCATTACATTTTTGGACATAGCATGAAGAACAGCACACCACCAACTGCACCAACATCACCAACCATATCAGCCTGCAGTGTGACCGACAATATACAGTACATACAATATGAGAAGGATACAGTATGATATAATAGGAGACGTGTTGAGAGTCACTTTATTACAGCAAATTAAGTTGGTGTCTTTTTCAAATTTCTTCTTAAAACATACTTTTATCAGAGAGCTTGTGCTGATTTTACTTAACGTTTTTACTTCATTTCATGTCAGTTGGCTTTTTGTTTATTTTATTATTTATTATTCATTTATATATTATTATTTTAGGTGTTTTTATTTGCCTTTAGCGTTGGATTTGGTGTTGAAAACGTTGGGCTTTGTTGTTGTAGTTCCAGGTACCCCTCCTAGTCTTTCTTTATGATTGACACCATTGAAAGACTAATATTCTTCCTTCTGACCACAGGATCCAACCAATGGCTACTACAACGTCCGAGCCACCACCCATGACGAGGCGCGCCCCCAGTCCCGTGCCATCCACTACCAGGGAGAGTTTCGCTCCCCGAACCCAAACAGTGGACCAGCCGGTGCCACTTCCAGCGGACCCTCAGCTACCGCCAGCGGTGCTGTTCCCCCAAGCGCAGTACCAGGCTCAAGGTCAGGCTGCTACGACCCCCGCCCACCTTCCAGGATGTCCCATGCCACCTACGCCCAGTTCAACACCTTCTCCAGGGCGCCACAGAGCCAGCAAGCACCTCCTAATCCAGCTCTTCAATCACCTGGAGATTACCCTGGAGACTGCGGCCTTCTGGACAGCACAACCCAGCTGGCCTATGACAACTACGGATACCCTTCCCAGTATCCCAGCTACCGCATGGGCTTTGCTCCACCCATAGAGGAAGGGCCAGCCTATGAGATGTATCCAACAGGACAAGGGACCGGGCTGGGGCCAGGGCCGGGGCCGGGGCCAGGGCCAGGGCCGGGACAACAAAGTCCTGAAACAGGTCTGGGGCAGTATGGAAGCTCCACTCGCTTCTCGTACTCGTCTCCGCCCTCTGACTATTCCCAAAGACACACACAGCGGATGCAGACTCATGTTTGAGAAATACATACACACTCTTTGACTTGCTTTTTGCAGCAGCAAAACTTATTACACATAAAACAAAAACATACATAAATATAAAAAAAAGACATAAACAAATCAGTTTTCTGTTTCCATAGCATCCAGTGCATGGAATCTGGTTCATTTTCTGAACCAGTAAAACACCACAGCACAGCAGTTAGCAGCATCGCAGATAATACAGTTAGCAGCAATACATAGAAACACATGCAAAGCGACATTCACACACATTTGCGCAGACCTTCTGTTGTGTGCAGTGTTTATGCTCCAACAAAAGCAACAGCGAGAGCCACAATCAAGAGTAAAAAAACAAAAAGAGAAGAAGAGTACTTTGAAGACAGGAAGAAGAAGAGCGTCAGGAGCTTAAGGAGGAGCAGAGGAACCTTTTTCTTCCTGCAATCCGTGTCTTGCTCTTGGATCATCTTCCTGCATCACGTTTTCCTCCCACCCCCATCTCTGTAAATAAGTGCAAATGGAGATTTGGGTCATTTTAAAGTTATTTCCTTGTACAAACCTATACAGTGTGATGCAGTACAGTGACCTACAGCGAACCTCCACACTTTTTGCATTTCCTGACTCTCACATATTGCAAAAAAACACACACATACACACAGATCTTCTAAGACTTATTTGTTTCGACGTATTGCAGCAACGGGGCAGCTTGGACTATAAATATATTTGGCACTTTTTGATCCCTTTTCCTCACTAAAACCTGCCCAGTGGCCATTGCTTACAAGATCTACTTTGATTTAAGTGGGACAGAGCTTCTTAAAGTGGTACAGTTAGTGACCAGAGTGCCAATGCTTATGTGCCAACACACACAAACTATCAAGGTGTGTCTTCTTTTGTAAAGAGCGGACAATGGGATGCTCTGGACACAGAGGTTTTGTACGTGCCACATCTGAGTGGAAAGGAAAGGAAAGGAGTGGTAGCAAGCGTCTCTTTATGCTCATTCTCCTCCTCATCTCTCTCTTTTTTTTTTATCATCTTGAACATTTCACTCGAGGTCAATGCTGTATACAGAATTTGTGAAACGGAGCGCTTTTTCATTCAATGAATTTCTGCAATTTGTACAAAAAGATACCTCCCCTACCCTCAAGTGTCAAAAAGTATTAGTTTCTCTCACTTGCACAGTAGGATAGATTTTTTTTCCATATTTATACCGAAACGTATAAAAAAAATGGCATTCAGAAACATTTTATAGTATTTTTATAAGGAGTTGTGGACCAAAGGTTCAGCGTTTTGGGTGAAACTCAATTTTTAATGTGTATGTGGCGACGTTAATGGAAACGTTTTGAGTTTCTTTAAAAAAAAAAGCGATGGATGGTGTTTTTAAAAGTGGATGTTGTAGATTTAAATTAGAAAATTTGAAGAGCTTCTTTCCAAAATGATGAATATCCAGCAAGGGGGAAATCTGTTTGGTGGATATATCTCTGTTTGGTGTGAAACTCTTCCTTTGACTTCCAGTCTTCTGACTGGACTGCCTTTTTCAAAACGTCGACGACATTCAAAATGATGGATGGAGAACAAGCAGCTGCTCACTTTGAGCTGTGAACTTTGTAAGCAATGAGAAGGTTCAAGTGTAGTCTAACATATCAAAATGAAGGTACAGAGGGTTCTATCTAGCTCATAGTACTTTGTACATTTATATGTAAGTACGTTGGTTTGTTCACTGCAACAGAAAATTTGGTGGTATTTTATGTCGGAGATTTTCCCGTTATATTGTGTCAGCTTTGGTACGTGTGCTTGGCCTTTAACCGCACAGGTTCATAATGATCAGCGTTTAAAATGTTGCTACTCTACTCTAACCTCTACTGATGCAGCTACTGTACAAGTCCCATGTTTTAATGTATCTCCGCCGCCCCACCACCGAAAGTTTGAGTTATAAGTATTAAAAGTTGTTTCATTTCCAAAATTATTTTAGAGCTTACTGACAACCAGCTGTGGATGAGCCATTGACCCAGGATTGGTTTTAAGACATTTATTTGACATTTGTAGAGAATTGAAAGCTTTGAATGGCTGTATTTGACTGCTCCATTGTTTTATTCTCCTCAGTATGTTACAAACTCACATCTCTAGTGAAACAAACACAGACATCTGATTGGCTACTGATGAACAGTGAGCACAAGAAATTCAGCTTAGGCCAACTTATGTGAGATATTTCTCCAGACGTTTACCTCTACAGTAAATGATTTGACTTCCAGCCACTTGTTTATAGTGTCGCTCGTAGTGTGAACGCTGCACTGAAAACACTTGTCTAGAGCAGCTACTAAGTAAGTGTTTAAGTAAGATCAGTGAAAAACAGTTGGCATTGTCTGCCATAAGGTTCCCACTGGTTGTAGCACTGGTTCATGTTTGCACACTGAGCTTTGTTAGTGAGGTTGGATTGGATTGCACTCTTCATCGTACAACTTCACCTTTTATGGTGACAATCATGTGTTGATTAGACTCCACAGCAGCAGCATCAAGCTTTACATACTGAGCTTGAAATTATAAGGTTCCATCACTAACTTTTTAAGGGACATTAAATAATACATTCGTTTTTTTAAACTTGTTTTGGCAACCACCAGGAGTCGCTTTTGATATTTTATTTATTTTTATCGTTTCTTAAAGGTAAACCCTGGTATTTTAAAACCTGGGCCCTATTTATTTTTAAAAATTGTGGGGTCAAGTGTCTGACAACATTATGGAAAGGATCCCTACAGAGGCAGACCTTATTGTTAAAATGTAAGATCCTTTTTGTTTAACCAGAAACAGAAAGTCTCGCTCAAAGAAAAGTCTCGCTCTGAAATCTCGCGAGAGGTTGAGCCAATTTGTAAAAATAGGGCCCAGGTTTAAAAATACCGGAGTTTCCCTTTAAGGGCACATACTCTATGCTTCATTGGATAGTGAGAGTAAAGAGGGACTTTAATATGCAACAAAGAGTCCCCCACTTGTGTCTCTACCATAGATTTTTGAGCAGTGAAAAATGATAGCAGATGAGGAGGTGCTTTTACAAAAAGACCAGAGGCTGCAAAGTTAAGCCATAAAAGCTCAGCACCTCTAGAGGTAATGATTGAGTCTTTGTACTTATCAGTCACCTTATCAACCCCTCACAGATACAGTGTATTATGGTAATTTTGTGCTAAGGGGCAGTAAAAATTGTATTTATTGCCCCTATTTTGAGTAAACACTTTCAGAACGGAAAGCCATTTCTGATTAGAATATCAGATGGAACCTTGTAGCTCCAAGGTCACTATATAAACTATTTCAGTAGTTATAGAGAGAAGAACGGCAGATGGAGCACCCTTTTAAATTTATATGGTTATCACAGCCTTGGTACTGCATACTATTACCTCTTTACAACCTTTTTACAGAGTTGTAGCTGTGCAGTATTTTGCATCTGACTTGAAATGGCGTTATGACCTTGTGTAGAATGAGTAAATTTGACACCGAGGAGGTGCTGAGGCCAACAAATACACAGCCAGGTACTTAGTCATTACCTCCTAACTATTTACAGTCTGTTGACAGTGGGGACATATAAATATGTAAAAGACACCATGGATGCCAAAAATGCAAAACAGATGTTTAGATTTGGTTCTGCAATGAAAAAAATATGCAGTTTAGAAGGGAATCTGGAAGAGTTTACTGCACTAGGTTGTTATTTCATGTCTTTCCCCTTTTCCATACGTAGCTCTCACCGCGGTGTACTGATACGCTTTACTCTCTACTTTCTCCCCTGTGTCATATTAATAGCTACCTTACCAGCTTCCAAATTTAGAGGTTGAACCTGTCTTTTCATGAAGAAAAAAAACTCAAAACTCACACAAACTCATCACAACATGGCAAACCTTTCTCTCATAGCTTTCTTCCAAATGTTCGATAACATATGGAGTAGATATAGCAATCTAGCTTGCATTAATGTGTGTATGTTGGGGGGTTGGGAGTCTGTTTATAGCTCATGCCATCATCCTCAGTGATCATTTATTTTTCATTTCTTTCTATGAAAATCAGTATTTTAAGTCTTATTTTCTTGGTATTACTTTGTGGTGTTATATCACCAGTGGAAGAAATGACTGTGGTCAAAAGTGTGTTTAAACTTTTATATACAGTATTTTATGGGGGAGGGGGCTCTGATTAATCAACCCAGCGAAGAAAGAGAGGGGATGTGTGTGTGTGTGTGTGTGTGTGTGTGTGTGTGTGTGTGTGTGGCCATAACGACTGCCCAGCCAGGCCACAAATATCCAAAACTCTGTCTCAACTAGGCCAACCCCAGGCTAGAACCAGGCCAGGCCCACAGCTAACTGCTCTGTTCCATGCTGTGCTGTGCTGTGCTGTGCTGCGCCATCCCTGGCCAAGAGTGGCTCAGTGTCCAGTTTTACCTTGTGGAGTCTTCAATGAGTGCCAAAAAACTGTGCAAAAAAAAAATAAAAATAAAATAAAAATTAAAAAAAAGAACTGAGCAGACAAACAAATGCAGCAGCCATTTGTGTTTATCGTGTTTATGTGGACGTATGCTCATGGGTGACAGTGTATGTGTGTCTGCATGCACATACTGTATGCATCCATCTGTGAACATGCATGTGTGTGTGTGTGTTTGTTGGCAGCCTGTAACCAGCCAGTGTGTTTTCATACCATTATAAATGTGTTGGGACCACTGGACTGTAGAAATTAGGGTTTGACTGATTGTTTTGGGGCAAATATCAGATAGATCAACCAGTAATGTTGTCACCTGCTGGCATGATGGAGGTTCCTCCTGACCACAGCAACATAAAAATAGTCTTTAAAACCGACAATGAAACTTGATTTCCTTTACAGATTTTATTCATTCATTCAACTTAATAGTTCAACAATCATTTTTTTGTGAAAATATTACTAATTTAAAGGCAGTGTTAAACCAAATTGTTGTTGTTAAAGTTATAATCCTTAAGATGTTTATTATATCAAACCCCATTTTTGATACTATTTATATGGTATCAATATAGCCATTTTATGTATTTGCATTCTCTTAATTGCTTCTCTATATATTAGTTTTCAGTGTTACTGGCAGAGTCCGCCTTTTCCACAACACATTCAAATAACGTATGCACTCACAAGGAAAGACAAAGGCGGACACACACGCACATTTCATTTCATGCGGAAGACAACACTGGGTCATGAGTTCAGTATCACTTTCAGATTCAGATGACTGTTGTCTTCTTTAGTCTTCTTCATTAAAACAATGTGATGTGATAAATCCTCGCAGCCCACGGTTTGTTTGGGTATACTGTTAGCCAAATAGCCTGGTTCCATACTTTTCAGTTACTGCCCATATTTTTGATTTTTTTTCAGTGATTCAAATATGCCTAGTGCTCAGTGAAAGCTGGAAAAAACAACAAATCATAGCTTTGTAGGCGGGACCGAGGACGGGGACATCATCTTCCTGTGACTAGCTACTTTACATGAAAAATAAAGAAACAAGTGCAGCTTTACAGGTTGTTGTAAGTCGACGTACCTGTACAGAAATAACTAATAAATCATAAAATAATAAATCAGCGTTATTCCTCAATCATTGTGAAAAAAGTTAATTGCTCCTATGCAACTGCAACCGCAGCTTCCATGTCAACTGAAAATCGTGTAGGAGGGACAGGACGCAGCACTCGCAACTGATGCTTAGGGCAAAACAAAATAACCCCGACTCTCAAACAAAGATCGGCCAACATTACCACGATGTCAGGCTGAATAATGAAGTGAAATTCCTTCTGTTGCTCTTCTGAGCAGCCACTCAAGGCCTCTTTGCTGCCCCTAGTGATAGATGAACATGTTATTTTCAACAAAACTCTGGGACCTGTATTATCAAAATGCATTTGCAGTTACCAACAGTGACCACAAATAAACCAGGGATTAAAATCTGAAGGATTATAACTTTAAACTGCCTTAAAGAGCTGCAAACAGAATTTAATCTGAATTTTATTGTCAGCTGACACTTTAAAGGCATTTCCACCCTCTCAAGAAGATTCTGTTGGGAACGCTTTATATTTTTCTTTGTAATAAAAATAATACGTTTTCAAGGTGTTAAATATTGTCTGAAAGGAAAACATACCAGTCAAACCCTAGTATAAAGCAGGACAGCTGGTAAGACAGAATGAAGGAGACTTTGCGTGGCCTTACGACACGAGGAAGGAGCCGAGCTAGTCCGCTCATCCCTCATCCAGCTGCTGAGCTGCTCTCTGAAACAGCTGCACGAGTGAACAGGATTAATTGATGTTCAGCTTGGTATCGTTTAGCATATGAAGACAGTGATCAGTGCAGTGAGAAGGATTCCATATTGCACTTGGAAATGTTTGAAGTGGAGGTGTGCATGCGGGTGAGAGAGCGACAGCGTGGGTGTTTAAATAAGTATATATTCTCCATACTCCAATTCTTTAATTTTATCCCTATATATTGTTCACGTGTATTATGTTCATGTTGGCTTTGAGTACTTGTTTATCCCTTTTATTCAAGAAAAAAACTGTACAAAACATACAAGATATTATTAAAATGTTCCTTTATTTTCACGTTTCTCTGTTTGATTTCTGTTTTTTGTTTTTTGGGGTTTTTTTTTTTCAAATTGTATGTAATTATTTTTCCACAGTATTACAGAAAATAAAAGAAGACACAGCTTTCATAAGAACAGCAGCAAAGGCTCCTTTATTTACTATGCAGTAACTTAGTTTACAGAGAGTTTGCTTTATTAAATTGTATTTTGTATTTTTATAAGTGAGGCTCTGGGATGGGGCTTAAAAATGGTTTCAACTCTGTTTATTTAGGTCAGACTATGAATGACTGCACCCAAACACTTATTATGACAGTTTCTCATGTCGAGCAGCTACAGTTGAGAGTAAGTGTGTGTCTATGTATAGGGTGTATAGAGTGTTCACCTGAACGTGAGTGTGATGCCAAGACAAACGTCTGCAGAGTCTCTCCCCTCATTTAAAACTCATTTCTGGTCTGTCCTCCTCTTCTCCCCTCTACTCTTTCTCTCCTCCCTTCTGCCCTCATGCCTAATCTCTTTACCGTTCCTCTAATGTTCTGCTTTGCGCCTGTCTTTCTTTGCTTCTACTTGTCTGTCTCTCCTCTTCTTTTGCCTCATCTTGTCACTCCTTTTCACATATAATATTCTCCTAATGTCCTCTGAACATCTTTCCTTTCACTTGTCCTTAGTCCTCCTCTCCTCTCCTCTCCTTTTTCTTTCCTCAGATCATCTTGTCAGTCCTTCTCTCATCTCTCTAACATCGTCTCCTCTCACTTATTTTTCTCAGTCATCCTTTCACCCCTTCACCTCTTCTCTCACCTCTCCAACCTTTACCTCCTTTCACCTTTGGTCTCACTCTTCTGTCTTGTCCTTCCTTTTCTTTTGCCTTGCCCCGTCCTCCTCTCCTCTCCTCTCCTCTCCTCTCATTTCCTCTCTTCAGTCATGCATTCACCTCTACTTCTCTCCTTCTCTCATCACCTCTGCTTTTCTCAGTCCTTCTCTCACATCTCCAACCTTCTCCCTTCTCCCTTCTCCCTTCTCCTCCTCTCTTTTCCTCTTCTATGTCATCCTTTCACAATTTCTCCTGTTCTCCCCCCCTTTCACCTCTTCTACAGCCTGTTCTCTGTCCTTGCCTCCTCTTCTCAGTTCTCTTAAAACTTCTACCTTTCTCTCTTCTTCTCCTCTCCTTGTCTTCTCTGTCCTCCTTTCTTCCTCTCTTTATTCATCTTCCTTTCACCCCCCATTCCTCTGCTCGTCTCCTCTAGCTGTATGTCCCCAATCCTTTCTTTCTTCTCTCCTCCCTCTCTCATTTTCTCTCCTCTGCTTACTCCTCTTTTCACCTCTTCACCTCATGTTGTCACCTCTCCAACCTTCTACTCCTCTCCTCTCTCTCTTCTCCTCCTAGTTCCTCTCCTCAGTCCTCCTTTCACATCTTTCTTTTTATGTCTCTATACTCTCCTCTTGCCTCATCATTTCAGTCCTCCTCTCCTCTGTATCCTCCTTTCACCTCCCCATCATGCCCTCCCTTCTCTTCCTGTCCTCTCCTCTCCTCCCTTTACTCCTCTTTTCACCTCTTCTACTATAATTTCTCTCCTCTCCCCTCACCTCACGTTGTCAGTCCTTTTCACATCACTGCAACATTGTCCTCCTCTCCTCTCCTCCACTTTCATCTTTTCTCTCTCTTCCTTTCTCCTTTTTGTCCTCAGTCACCCTCTCACCTCTCCTCTTTTCAGATTTTGCAGCTCTTCAATTCTCTTCTCCTCTTCACCTTTCCAACCTTCTTTTTCTCTCCCCTTTTCTCTCATTGTCCTTTTCTTTGTCCTCCTTTGTTCATTCTTCTCCTTCTCCTCCCATTCCCTCACCTTTCCTCTCTCAATTCTTCTCCTCCATCACTCTTTCACCTCTTACATCTTTGTCATCCTCCCTTTTCCTACTTCTCAGTCCTTCTCTCCTCTCTGCAACCTCTTTCCTCACCCACCTTTGTCTCATTACTTCTCCTCACTCCTCCTTTCGTCATTTCTCCCCCCAGTCCTCATCTCCTCTCCTCTGAATGACAGGAAAAATGAGCGAAAGCAAGAAAGAAATAACAGATACGGCAGGAAAAAGAAAGACAAGGACAGAAGACAGACAGGGAGCATTACGGTCCCCCCTTCCTCATCTTTACTTAGTGTAATAGTGATTATCGTCTCCTCTCTCCTCCTGCTCTCATTGAGGAGTAATGTCTGGAATAACCTTCAGAGCTGCACTCCCGAATCCAGTGGACCCCCCCCCCCACCACCACTTCCATTTTATCCCCTTGTTCACGTTTGAAGCGGTCGTTGTATGGATTATGGCCCCTCTCATACTTGGCACCGCACTCAGCGCCTGAGATATATTATCATATTAGTGGAGAATGATGTAATGCATTTCAAGACATTTGTCCTTCGCACACCCTCTGTCCCTCCGCAGATGATGTCACTGGCTTTGTGTCTCAGAGGCAGAGAAGTCGTCAAGTGGGTTGTGGGGTTTTTTTTTGTTTTTGTTTGATGCTGTCGCCATCTTGTGGTGGGAGAGCGGTAATGAGCGATGAGTAGAAAGGAAGGGAAGGGAGTAAATTAGGATGTAGGCAATTATTTATTACTGAAGCAGAGGATAATGTGACTCATAATAGATGTCCTTGGTGTAACTGTACTGACGTGGTCTGTTGGGTCAGGGACAGAAGAAAAGAGACAGACACTTTGGACATGACTTGATTACAAATCAGGGTTGGACCGCATTTTGGGAGCTTGTTGCCAATGACACGGTTTTTAGATGAAGGTTGTTGATAGCGGATATTTCATGTCAATAATCAAAAATTTGAAATTTGAATTTAGACCATGGAAGAAAAACTCTACAAACCAAGCAAGGAAAAGAAAAGGAATGAGTATGATGATATAATATCACATTACAAACAGTCCAAGCTGTAAAGTTTTATAGAAAGCCAGTATGTTATTGATTATTTATGTGATAATTTAATCATGTTGTCTCATTGAGAACAACATCTCTTTTTCAAGAGAGACATGAGAACAAGAAACATTCATAGTCAGACAAAGAATACACAAGAATAACACAAATATGGCCAGACAACCAACAATCAAATGACAAATAGTTATTCAAAAAAATGACACAAGTCATAAAAATGTCAGACAGTAAAGCTTTAAAATCTGTGATCAAACAACTGCATCACATTACAAGGGAGGACTTACTGCAGCCCAACATATTGGTCTATACCCCAATATATAATGTAGACATACTGGTGGATAAATATATGTAGTATGTCATTTACATTTTTGCAAAAAGGAAAAAATTAAAAGTAAAAGTGTCAGGTAGGACATTTGAGGGAAAGTAATTAAAAAGGGATGAAGTGGCTGACTATATGAGGATATAGAGAGAAGCCTTTAGCACTGTTTATTCAGAATCCTCTGATAATAATTAAAAAAAGACATTTAAATACTAAATCAAGGCCAGGCAAATAGAGCTGCTAGGTTCCTATTAACCCTCGTTTCTCCCACTCTGCAATGTGTTCAGTTTTTCGATGCTGAAACACCCCCAGGCCTCAGATTTGCTTTGTGGTAACTTGGTTGAACGCATTCATTTAGTTAATGCAACATGTAAGCACAAAACTGAAATGGTGATAGTCTTAAGGGCGGCTGTGGTTCAGGAGGTAGAGTGGCTTGTCCATTAATCCCAGAGTTGGAGGTTCAATCCCCACGTCCACGTGTTGAAGTGTCCTTGGACAAGAACTCTAAGTTGCTCCACATGGAGGCCCCTGGGCAGTTGCCCAGTTGGTAATCTGCCACTGATGTAATTCTAATACTGCAGTGTTAAATTTCTTTGCCCTTTTAGCACCAAATCATCAGTTTGCTCACCTGGTTCTGAGTCATTAACACAAGTAGATGGAGGTGCACAGTTCATGCAAAGAGCATAAAACAAGATAAAACTCAATTTCATTTCACTCAAATGACCTGGTTAAACTTTTATGTACATTGTTATACTATCATCTACATAATGCAGAGGTCCATCACTAATACATTTATCTGTGATTGTCTTGCACTGAAGCATCCATGCACACGTTTTTATAAAAATCAATTAAAAGGCCCTCCCTAACCTCCTCCTCCTCCTCCTTATCACCCCACCACTAAATAAAATGGCAGATTAGCGTAAATAGCTCAGAAAGACGTTGCTGCATTGTATGTGCAAAGCCACTATAGACTGACTGTTTAAACATTGGGGAACAATGCTCTTTGGCGCTGAAAATAACCTCATTGGGGTGCTGTAGTTAAAGGTCAAACTCAAACTTTGAAATACCTCAACTCCTACACAAGTCCAATTAACACTGACCTTTCTACATAAGCCTCATAAATCACACTGATCGGCCTTTAATTGACGCTCCAAATACGAAACCCTGTTATGATCTCAGACACTAGACGTCTGATTTTGAGGGATGATATATTTCCATGTTGTCCTCTAGTTTAATAAACCGAAATCATTAATTTGCCTGATGCTAGTCAAGTAAACTGTAATTGTTCTACTGCCTGTCACTTGAAACACTGAATTGCTGGACAAAAGTTTGCAAGCTGAAATAAAGTATCAGAATATAAATATATTAAGCAAAGCTACTGTTACTGACATGAATAAATTAAGTGGATAACAATGAGGATTCCTGGCTTTATAGTGATGTTTCTCTTGTGGAAGTTGACGTCCACATTTTATCAAAAATTTATAATGCAAATGTATTCAGAATAAGATCCAAGTTGCATCCTTCCCCTATTTGAAGATGGATTATTTGAGTCATGGTCTTAAAATCCCTGGCTGATCAGTGAAAACTGTTGGCAGATTATTCTTCCTCAGTGTTAATTCTGCTAAAGCCTCTTCTTTCACAACGAGTTTATAGATGCAGAGATGCATCTGATGAGGCTATAAGCAGACCAGCATGTCTGAGAACTGCTCTGGTGTAAGTCCAGGCTTTGGCAGGGCAGGAGTCTGGACTGAAACACTGATTCATTAAAATAAGCAGACAGCGTTTGGTCCCTTAAAGCACTTCCTTAAACTCACGCAGCATCTGTGGATAAGAAAGAGCAGCAGATAGATTAACATGAGTGTCAAAACACTGCAAATTGGCAAGATAAATGCAAACATTGTGCTGGCATTCCTACCTGGAGTGAAGCAAAGAAAGATTTGTTCTTCAGCTCCGAGGGTTTGAGGTCTGTGGATTGCGGATTGGGAAAGATTGTAAGTGACTTGTATGTCATCAAAATGCAGATGATGCATCAAAGCAAAATCTGTCGTTGTTTGTTCGACAGATTTTGGGGGGGGGGGGATGGTTTCACCCTGCAGGAACTGAAAAAACACTTCCTTAATCACTTTACCACATCTAGAAACTGCAGTGTTGAGCTTAACTTCTTGTTTGTCCATTAGAGGGTTTTGCTAAGCATGTGTGTGTTTTTGTTATATGTCATGGTCAAATGAAGTATATGGCCTGCATGAAGAAGAGAAGACTGACTTTTGTTTGGTTTTCTGCTAGTTTGATCTGTTTCCTGGTGCAGAATAATTTCTGTGTAAAGATGCCTTTGCAGGTTCCTTTTTCTTTGCCACACTGTCTGTTTTCAGTGGCAACAATTACAGTTTATCACGGACGAAAGAGGTGTTAAATTTAGAGCTGTGAGTAAGGAAGTGGTTATCGTTGCAAGTGCAGTGAGATCCCATGATGAGATAAAGTGAAGAAAGACATGATCTAATAGAACAAATACACAGTACAAACTACAGTATTTTGTAGTTTTTATGTGGTGTATTGACACAGTTGTAATGTTTCTTTCCCTTCTTTTGTCCCAGAGACCAAAGATGAAAATTATCCTTAAGCTAACTCTGGTGCAACATACAAAACTAGTTCCTCTTAAGGAAATAAATATAACAACAGAGCTTAGAGAGAAACCTTTTAATAGAGAAGTTCATGAACATGGTAACATTCTGAAAGTTTATGTGGCTTTGACAGGAAACACGCAGCTGTGACGAGGCTCTAACCCTGTGGTGTGTTTGTTAGAGCAAAACAGAGCTCGCACATTGCAGCAGTCAGGCAGGACAACCGGACAGAGACTCTATAATGTCTATCTTTGTGATTCTGGGACTGCTGGTCTGCATAGAGGCACAAGGTAGGACAAGAACACAGTCTAATGAAATGTTAACAGATACAGCAATGATTCATGAGCAGACTGCTTTTTTGTGATTAATGAACTGAACACCTTACAGTTACTTTAGCTTTTATATTTTATTATTAGCAAAACTGTCTGATAGACTGTGTTATTTTATTAAAGAGCCTTCCTTTGTATGTGTAACCATGCAAAACAATGAACCAAGTGACCACATATATAAGAAGTGAGACTGATTTCTAAGAATTTGAGAGTTAGGAAACAGAGTAAAGTGATTTCATTACAGTAAATATGTCCTGCTTCTATGTGTAGATTTTAGAAAAATGTTTTTAACAGTTTACTTGAGTAAAACTTCTCATTTCTTACTGCCAACAGCAATCCAGCTTCCTAATCTAAAAAATAGCCTGGTTCTCAGAAAAACTTGCAACAAACAAAAGCCTTGTTTTCAGTGCCGAGCATTAGACGCCAACACCTCTGCATAAAACTTCACTGACCTATGTGAGCTGAAACAAATGGGAAGAAAATATTGACAGACATCTTCATAAAAAAATATTAAATTACATATTACCAGTATATTGAAGTAAATTAATTAGTAAAAGTTAGTTTTAATGCGACACCTTTCACATACAAGTAGTCAAGTGATACGATGTTAATATAGAAATATTGATGCTTTAAACATACAGGTGATTTTGATATCTGTTCTTTTTGCAGATCCCAGCACTGTGACTCCTGTGTTTGTGCAAACAGGAAAGGATTTATTTCTGGATGTCAAGGAACCTGTTGCTCTAGAAGAAGGTGGTGATCTTACATGGAAACTCAATGGCAGTAACAATATTGTAAAATTATCATTTGATGATAATAAAACAAGAATCAAGACTTATGTAGAAAGAGCTGAATTTGTACAAACTCACTCTTTACTCTTGAAGAATGTACAAAAGACTGACAGTGGAGATTACACTGCACAAGTTTCTGGTGACCAAATCCAACTTGTAGCTGAATACAAGGTCACAGTTCAGGGTAAGTTTCTTAACAGTTAAAATGTTGATACTCAGCAGTTCTCTGTTTCAAAACCCTTCACACCTGTTGTTTCTTCTTCTTCCAGATCCAGTGTCTCTGGTTGGACTGACAGTGAACTCCGGCAGCTCAGACTCCTGTAACCTCACTGTGACCTGCAGCACAGTCGACTCTCTCATCAGCAGCACTTTTAGATGTGACAAACAAACCTGCAGTCAGGAGGGAGGAGAACCATCAGAGGCCAAAACCCATCCTGCCTCTATCAAAGTCTACGTGGAGCAAGGCTTCATCATCTGTAACCATAGCAACCAAGTCAGCTGGAAACTGGACCAGAAGGACATTATATCTGTCTGTGCGCCACCTGCAGGTAAGATTAAAAGACATAATAACAAACAAACAGTTATTGACAGTTATTGGAATGAGGTTAAACTTAGAGCATATAAGCATTTCTTTTTTAGAGAAAACTTTCATATGTAAAGTAAATAAGTTCTGAACACAACTAAACCACCCTGTCAGGCTGCAGAGGTGAAATACAAACTGAACTAGAAAGTACAGAAACATTATTTACTTAAAGAAACAATAAATGACAATAACAACTAAATAAATCAGTTAAATGATGACCTAAACTTTCTTTTTGCTAATGCACTTTTTCTGCGTTTGGCATAGAATGGACTATTTGTCTCTATTACTGTATTATTAAGTACAGGACATATAGGACAGCCTTTGAACGTGATTGTTTGAATTAGCACAAAATAAACAATGAATCAACATAAAACTATCATCGTGCTGTTTTACAATGCTCGGTGCATACGGACAGTCTGTGAAACTCAACTGCACCTTGCAGTGCATGTATTTTAAAATGTAGGAATTACAATACTTGAGTAAACTACAAAGTACACAAACTGTTATCCAAACACAGTAAGAGGATTAACTGATTAGCGACTTCCACTCCTCTTGTGCTGTGGTGTCACAGTCGGGATCTGTTGTGTCAGTTTTGTAATGAAACAACCGGTTTTGTTGTGTTCCAGGTTCAGAGAGTCTCTTTGTGTGTCTGGTGAAGACAGTCGTGTTCTCTGTCGGTCTGATCATCATGGTGTCTGCCGTCATCACTGTTCACATCATGGAGAGGCTCAAGAAGCAAACATAAACAAATAGTTCTCTACCAACCACTCTTACATGTTTCTCACACTCTTTAGTTAAAGGAACTCTGTGGAGTTTTTGACCACTAGTAGAATTGTAGAGCAGTTTTTTTATGAGTCCTGCAGGATGCTGCTGATCCACTGATTGACAGTTGATGACTGTAACACACCAATAAATGTAACAAAGCACCAACAAAGGCAAGGTGGTAGAAGGCTGCTAGCCAGCAAAGCCATACAGGCCATACAGGGACGCAAAGCTGTCCTCAGCTGAGCAGGAGACTGAAACCTTTAAGTATCATTATCGCTGAAGCTGAAGTAGGAGGATCATGTGTAAATCCTGGTCTGGGACTGCCTCCAAGGGAGCAGCACAGAAAGGGTTAATCCATTACAATACAATAAAATGTACAATACAATACAAACTTAATGTCCCTACATTGGACAGTTAAAAGGGTGCCATACATTTACACTATCGCTAATGCTAAGTAGCTAAAAAGTGTGAGAGGAAGAAATGAGAGAAATGAAATACTATAAGTCTATAATGTGTCACGCATTTATTTTACCCACCAGCATTTTAAAGGTTCAGTTCACAAAAACCACTAGTATAGAAATATTAAGATAGTTTGTTTTATGTTCAAAGGTATTGAGATATCCACCTCTGAAAAATGTTTTACCATGTTTATAAAGTGTTCATACTATATAGCCTATATCATGAGTGCTGCAACCTGCAGTGTGTACTGTATTAATAATGTATAAGTCTTTGGAAATATATCAAACTTTAAAGCATAATTTAATAAGGAATTTGTCATTTAGAGGGCATACTGATACTAAATCTGAAAAAATACTTTGTGAATTCATTCTTAAAAATGAATGTGTTTGTCACAATGAACTTGTCTGTCTTAAAAAATAAACGAAAACAGCCTCAGTTATTGTGAAGTCAGTGAAGTTGCACTAAATATAATAATTAGAAATATAATAATAATATGTCAAATATACGATCATTACTGTATAAAGTGTATTCTATGGATTATATTGTATTTGTATGTCAGGGAGCACTGCACGAGTGAATTGCTAGTGACGTCACCGCTCAGGAAGCACAGATAAAGGAAGTGTAGAGTACTGCGCGAGTTTGGAAGTGCTTCAGCGTGTTTGAATCCACAGGGACGCTGCTGCTACACATCATGTTCTAGTGAAATGTGTTATGTGTTATGTGTTAATGTGTGCAGTGCTTGTTGTGTTTGAGTTACATGATCCGATTCGTAGATTATTAACTGCTGCGTTCTCGTGAGCCCGGTTACATTCTATCTTTGTAAAGGCAAATGTTTGTGCTTCATTGTATTACACTGTGTGTATTTGAGTTATGGCAAACGCCCTGTTTATTTTGTGTAGAATAGTTGTACAGGGTTTGTACAAAGTCTTGAAAGTTTGGAAAATGCTTAATTTTACCCGTTATGTTTTCAAGGTATCTGCTTGAGTTAGGATATACTCCTTGAACAGTGCTTGTTTTCAGCGTGGTCTGGTGTTTCATCATCCACACAAACCAAAAATCTTAGTGTTTGGAGTGAAGCGAGTCCATTGTCATATTGGTTTGTTGTCTCCTGGCATTTATGGTTGAAGGCTTTGAGAGTCTGATGAGTTTTGGTTTGGGTACCTTGAAAGTGCTTGAAAGTGCTTGACTTTTGCTCTTGAAAAGCTGTGTGAACCCTGGTTGTATTGTATTTAATAATTTATTTTGTATAATCTGAAAATACTTCATTAATACATTAAGCTGAGTTAATCTGCTGCCACTTGTTTCATTTACATATTGCTAATCCTTAATGTGATAGATATATCTGTTTATTTGATGATATGAATGATATATTGATATCTGCTTTATTTCTTTTCTTTTTAAGGTTATCAACCTAACTGATTAACTAAACGAACAAATCTCATCAACTGATAAGCTACCCTAACTGAAATAAAAACCAAAGAAGAATTTAGTTGGTCCATGTGTCCTCTGTGATCATTCATTGGCTTTTCAAGTTCAAGCAGACGCTAAGCAGAACACTTCAGGGAACTTGACAGATATTTGTTCCTGAAGTTTGTTCCTGCAGCCTGAAACCAGTTTGTCTCACTGCTTTTATGGTCATTCAGTAACCACTTCAGCTTTGGCTCCTGTCTTGTCTGTAATAAGTGAGACTAGTAAGGCAGCAGTAAATTATGGTCTACTGCCCGGTTCTCACCAATTTTGGTTTTGACAGGTTTCCTGGTTTCAGGGTGCAATATTCCTGTAATGTCAAGTCAATGAACTAAAACTAAACTATTGTTGATGCATCACACAACAGCAGGAGGTTTTGCGTCTCTTGAGAGTGCAGGAAAGACAAAACCTTCTGGCAGCGCAGGTCACATGATCTCTGATTTCAGACCAGACTGCTCAGTGTTAAGTGCTGAAGAGTGAGGGACAGAGAGCAGATAAAACCAGATGACTAATGTATCAGTTCTGTTCTTCAGAACAGGAAAGAAGACCACGTAAGATGTTTTTCTGGAACTTCTGAATTGAGCTTCTTTAAACAAACTATATTCTCATGTGAACTGTATTCAGATGTGTATTTTTATTATATGTCATGGTCAAATGAAATATATGGCCTGCATAAAGAAGAGAAGACTTTTGTTTGGTTTTGTGCTAATTTGATCTGTTTCCTGGTGCAGAATGATTTCTGTGTAACGATGCCTTTGCAGGTTCCTTTTTCTTTGCCACACTGTCAGTTGTCAGTGGCAACAATTACCGTTTACCACGGGTAATGCTGAAAATGCATCACTGGAAATGCAAGAGGTGTTAAACATAGAGCTACAAGAAAGGAAGTGGTTATCATTGCAAGTGCAGTGACCCACAATGATGAGTTTAAGTGTTAAAGTGAAGACTGACCTGATCTAATAGAACAAATACACAGTACAAACTACAGTATTTTGTAGTTTTCATGTGGTGTATTGACACAGTTGTAATGTTTTTTCTTCTTCTTTTGTTTCCTCATGTTTTGTCCTTTTTATTCTTTCAGATAACTTTTGTCCCTGGGACCAAAGATGGAAATTATCCTTAAGCTAACTCTGGTGCAACATACAGAAATATAACATAAACATAGTGCTAATATTTATTCAAATTTCACAAAGAAGAATACAGGATTTGTTGAAACAGATAATAGTACTCTTGTTCATCATCTTTTCACTGACTTTTTAATTCAAATCTGCTTCTTTGACAAAGGGTTGAACTAAATAATTTCCGTCTTCATGAACAGATCTGAAGCAGTAAAACAGCTTAGAGAGGAACTCTTTAATAGAGAAGTTCATGAACATGGTTACATTCTGAAAGTTTATGTGGCTTTGACAGGAAACACGCAGCTGTGACGAGGCTTTAACCCTGTGGTGTGTTTGTTAGAGCAAAACAGAGCTCGCACATTGCAGCAGTCAGGCAGGACAACCGGACAGAGACTCTATAATGTCTATCTTTGTGATTCTGGGACTGCTGGTCTGCATAGAGGCACGAGGTAGGACAAGAACACAGTCTAATGAAATGTTTAACAGATAGATTCTTTATTGTTATTAATAACTGAGCATCATAAAATTATTTCAGATTTTATCTTATGATTAGCAAAACACATGCTATCTGATAGAATGTGCTATTTTATTAAAGAGCCTTCCTTTGTGTGTGTAACCATGCAACAATGAACCAAGTGACCAGAAGTGGGACTGAGTTTGAAGAATGATGCACAGAGTAAAGTGATTTCATTCCAGTAGATACGTCCTGCTTCTTTGTGTAAAAACAGTTTAAGACTTAAAACAGCTGAAGTCCAAAAGTACACTGTAAGGTCATGAAGGTGGCATCACTGTGGGCCTGAAGGGGTTTTGTCAAGTTAGTTGGTGTGGAGTAAAACTTCTCATTTCTTACTGCGAACAGGAATCCAGCTTCCTAATCTAAAAAACAGCCTGGTTCTCAGAAAAGAATGCAACAAACAAAAGCCTTGTTTTGACAGACATCTTTATAAGATAGATAAAGACTGAAGTAGATGAATTAGTAAATGTTATTATAATATGAAGTCTTCTGAGCTTCTTTGATACATTAATTTGTCCAACGCGACTTACATTGATCCCTCTTAGCACCCATTGTGAACAATTTGAGGTTCTTGCTCGAGGCCACTTTGACACATGGACAGAAGGAGCAAAGGCCAAAATCCTCTCCAAATCTGGTGAACAATAGTGAGAAGAGGAAAAAAAAGAGGACAAGGCTGAAAAAAGTCCCCTGATTTTTAGAGGAGACAGAGTGGAAAGACTCTGTAATGTTGAAAATAAAGATAAAGATTTTGAGTAACATCTTACTCTCACTGGGCATTAGTTTCACCTCTATCCCAAGCTGTGTCAAGATGTATTATTATTATTAGTAGTAGTAGTAGTTGTAGTAATTAGGAGAAGAATGGTACTTTATTGTATTACATGTCTTACTTCAAGAAAAGTTTTGAACATACTGAATGGTAGGCCAGCAGGAGCAATAAACTGTGATAAACTGATGGTACTTAACTATCACTATGATGGTCACAGGGTCAAATATGAAGCCTGCATTAAATGAAGATCTAATATGTAACAAAGTACAGGAATAGAGTAACAATCAGTTCTGACCAAATAACCATATTTTGTGTGTGATTTTTATTGTACTGTGTGTCTACTGTTTTTACAGGGTCCAGTGCTGTGACTCCTGTGTTTGTGCAGAAGGGAGATGATGTGCTTCTGAATGTCATGAAAGCTGATGTTCTTGAGGAAGTGTTTGATGGTTTATGGAAATTCAATAAAAAGACCAATTTAGTAAAATTTTATTCTAATAGAGAACCAATAATCTCTCCTGTTAACTCTGGAAGGATTGAGTTTTCTGTGAAAAATTACTCTGTGAAACTGAAGAATCTACAAGAGGCAGACAGTGGAGTTTATACTGTGACAGTGACAGGGATTCAAGAATCACAAACACTAGCTGAATACATCGTCACAGTTCAAGGTAGGTTTGTTAACATTTCAGACACTGATAAAGAGTTTCTGCTGCCATGTTTCTAAAACTCTTCACACCTGCTTCTTCCCTCCTCAGATCCAGTGTCTCCAGTTGGACTGACAGTGGACTCTGTGTCCAGCAGCTCAGACTCCTGTAACCTCACTGTGACCTGCAGCACACAGGACTCTCACATCAGCAGCACTTTTAGATGTGACAAACAAACCTGCAGTCAGGAGGGAGGAGAGAGATCAGAGGTCACAGCCTCTGGTGCTTCTCTCCATGTCTACCTGGAGAATGGCTCGATCATGTGTAACCATAGCAACCAGGTCAGCTGGACCAAGGACATTAAAATGATTGAACATTTCTGCCCCCGACATGATGGTAAGACTGAAAGACACAACGCTGATAATAATGCACAGTTTGGAGTTAGGTTAAACTTAGAGCATATACTTTTAAACTTTTATAATAATCAACAAACAATGAACCAAACATAAAATTATCATCGTGCTGTTTTACAATGCTCGGTGCATACGGACAGTCTGTAAAACTCAACTGCACCTTGCAGTGCATGTATTTTAAAATGTAGGAATTACAATACTTGAGTAAACTACAAAGTACACAAACTGTTATCCAAACACAGTAAGAGGAGTAACTGATTAGCGACTTCCACTCCTCTTGTGCTGTGGTGTCACAGTCTGGATCTGTTGTGTCAGTTTTGTAATGAAACAACCGGTTTTGTTGTGTTCCAGGTTCAGAGAGTCTCTCTGTGTGTCTGGTGAGGACAGTCGTGTTCTCTGTCGGTCTGATCATCATGGTGTCTGCCGTCATCACTGTTCACATCATGGAGAGGCTCAAGAAGCAAACATAAACAAATAGTTCTCTACCAACCACTCTTACATGTTTCTCACACTCTTAACTAGAAAAGTTACCACTAGTAAAACTATGGAGCAGTTTTTTATGAGTGAGTCTGTTTTGTTTGTAGTGTGCATGCACGAGACCACAGGGGGGCGCTGTACACATTCCTGCTGCTGATTTCATGCTATTCCACTGATCAACAGTTGGTGGCTGTAAGACATCAAGAAATGTAGAAATGCACCAACAGAGGCAAGGAGATAGAAAACTGCAAGCCAGAAAACATGGATGTAAACAATGCAGGATTTAAAATACGTGGAAAAATCGTCTTTTGCTATTTTTTTTCTGAGAAAGTTTTATGAGGAGGGAAATGGATTCAACACTGTTTTAATATTTTAAAGATACCTACAATGCATTTTGGTGAGTAACACTTATTGTAAACATTGTTTCTTTATGAGAAAACTCCACAGGGCACCATTAATAAACAATGCTGATTATTCTTGATTATCCATTGATTATACCCAATATTCACTGTGCTCCCTTTGTAAATAAAATGCTTGTACAGAGATGACTATGATAGAAAATGTTTTTTGGAGGATGTAATCTTGAGAAAACAACAAAAATAAGATGCATATTTGTATGATCGAGACCAAGAACACATAAGAAATGGCCTTGATCAATAAACTGTATGTAACACTGCATGTGGTCCTATTTACTGCATGTATGTGTGTTTTGTAAATTCACTGTTCATTTGATTCCCAACATTGTGTTTAAGCATCAAAGTTTTTATCTTTGGGTGAACTAAGCAAAGCAGTTACACACACCATTATGGACACTTATTAAAGTTATATACTCTTCTTATATTGTTTGGGATTTTGTGAATTAATAGAAGCCTAAAGATCCTGTGTCAATTACTTTTTTCCTTCTGGTTTATTGTGAGTTTTTCAGCAAGGAATTGATGTGCTGTTGTTAAAGGAAACACACTTAATACACTGAATGCACAACAAAATATCAATATTTAATGACACTTTGCTCAATGAAAGACATTCATGAGTTGAACTTAACAGAATACTTTTTTAAGCATTTTATTCTAAATTAGATTTTCAGTTGAGTTTTGTAAATTCAAGTCTTTAGATACAATACAACGCTGTAAGAGGAAAATAATTAAATGTAATTTTGTTCAGATGGCCCAGTCTTCTTTTGTTTCAATCATACTCGTTGCATGTTAAACTACATAACACACCCTCATTAAGTATCTTAAACAATAATATCTTAAAAAATACATATAATTAGATAATACAAGAATCCTGCAGCACGTAGCTTCAAATCACACCAGTAGTGTGATTGTGTGTCATCCTCAGCACAATATTCACAGTCTTGCAATTGCAGCATCGTATTTATTCTTCTGAAGATTTCAGATCATGCTGGAAGCTGCATTTCAAAGGTCACTGCAGTGAGGTTTTTGTGTGTTGTGATGGTTACAGTTCTTCTGCGTTGCATTTTTACTGTAATGTAATGTAAACTTCTGGACAGGTGAAAGAGCTCAACTCCAGATACCCATGCTGAGGCTTCCTCGATTTCTCTGTATTCTTCCATAGGCCCTTTTATTCTGTCCTCTTTCCACTGATTAAGATTCAGCCAACTCCTGTCTTTATGCTGTTTTTCATCAGTAGATCATTCCTCCTTTTTTCAGTGAGGCTTTGTTGAAATGCAATATGATTCAGCAAAATATCTTAAAAGACAAAGCATGCACGCCTAAATAAAATCACCCACACTTGCTCAGTTTTAGTGCGTGCATGTTTGTGCCAAACTATAAGTAGTAGCCTAATGTAGGTGCCTGTTAGACCACAACACATAGTTCTTGGGGTGGCCAGAGTAGAAGACAGAGGTAACTACATTTTTGTCACTTTGTATGATTCTCCTAATACATCCATGATCAATGTGACACAGTGTTCCAAGATGGTGTCTCATTCATTCAGAGTAAAGTTGCTCACCACATGCCACGCTCGAGTCCTTCAAATGTTTCTATATTTCAGTGCCCGTAGCACATGTGCATTACAGTCTTTCTCTGGCCGACTGCCCGCACACATAACTGATACAAAAATAATTTACTAAAACTTTTTCTTATGTCAACTGTGATGCAAGCTGTTCAAGCTATGGGGGGGTGGGGGGTTGCTGTGTCGCCCGCTTGGGCAACACTTAAATACAAAATGGAAATTGCTGCAAGTGCAGTATGTGGAAAACAGTTCCTGATGAATCGTTTCAGGACCTGGCAGGCTTTTGTACCTGAGCATACACGCTCTCTGGCTGGGTCTTACTAGTCTGGCTGGATCCCACGGGTCCAGTGGGTCCAGTGTGAGGCCCTACCAAGCAGTAGGTGGAGGTTGGAGAAAGACCTGAAGCATCATCTGTTGGAGAGAGAGGTTGGACCTGGAAAATAAATCACATACAACATTTTTAGCAAAGATCGTTTCCCATTTTTACTTTACACATTTGTTACATTTCTATTGCTGCTATTATACTGTATTAACATGTGAAGTAATGTCACTACAATTAACAGCAGCTCATATACATCTAAAACTACACATTTCTGTATCATTGACTACAAAAATGATGACCCTGCTCATTACAATTCATTTGTATGTTTATCTAATGTGCATAAAATTGCTGTAAAACATGTGTAGGTGTTTTTCATTATGAGCAGAGTGAGGTGTTGGACATGGTTTCACTGTGTCTAAAAAAAAAAAACCCTAGTTGACTTACGTTGAAAAGACGTTCAACTTTGAATGTTTTTTATATTTGTTTTTTATATTTATATTTGTAGACGTTGATTAAACGTTTACATTTGACCATATTTCTGGTCTATACCATATTTCACTGGGTGAAATATGGTCTAAATGTGAAAGTTGAAATGACGTTCAAAATAGGTTCAAAATTGAAGGTTTTTTCACCGACTATTTGTAATCGTTGATTAAACGTTTGCATTTAATCATTGTTACAAACCATTTGGCAATACCACTGCCTCCGCGGCCCGCTAGATGGCGCTCTGAGGCCCACCATTGGGCCCCGGCACACTGGTTGAGAATGGCTGCTCTACACCACTTTGACAGCACATACAGTACATTGCATTTAGAAAAAGACACTGAAAATCACAGTTTTTGTCCTTCTCTTGCTTTGTTCTAAGACTGAAAATGAATAATTTCTGGTTCTCTTCAAACTGTTCTCTTTACTTTACTGTACTTACTTTCACACAACTATCACATAGAAAGCATGGCTTGCAAAAACATTTAACACAAGTGCAGACACCAAGTGCAGATTTCACCCGAGTCTTCTTCTAAAGTATAAAACCTTTGGCTCAGTATGAAGTCACATGTAGCTTAGGTTACCTGGTGTGTGCCAAAAAAACAGAAGCAAAGGAAGAAGAAAACACATGATCTAATGTAAATGACATTGTTGCAGTATTATCTTTTGAGACACCCGTATGTGATTCAGATAATTGTATGAAGAGTTTTGAGAACTCGACACCTTTTGAAACATTTGCTGTTTTGCAAACTGAAACACAGTTTTGGTGTTTGTGTCACATTTTCTCAAAAATGTGCCTTTTCTTTCCAACAATGCATCAAAGTGGTGGAAAAACTATAATAAAACACAAGCAAACAACACATACGCAGCATAAAGAAACACGCTGCAGTTTGAGAGGAGTAACTGCCAGACGAGACCTCTGCAGCAGGTTTGGACAGATGGAGCGCAGTGCATCTGGAAATTCATCAGGTTCATCAGGTCCAGCGTTACATTTGAGCTCAAGCAAGCAGCACAACCAGTGACGTGTGGCAGGTAGGAGCAAGCAGCAGGACCTGGAACAGCAGGTCGATGCAGACGTTGGTGTAGTGAGTAAATAGACCACCTTGTCAGGAAAATGTATAGTGATTGGTGTGCATAAGGGCAGCCAATAGAAGAGGCTCCAGTTTCTGATATTGAAAACATTTCTTCATTTTTCCCCTAAATTCGGTCTGAATTAACAAATTGCTTAAAATCTGAAATTCTATTCCTCGGTTTGTTGGGCAAGATTGGGAGAGTGATGTTAAAAAACTTGACACTTACCAGAGGAACGTCATACACTGTATTTTCGATGGTCTCTGTTTTATCTGCAGGTCAGTCATAAAAAATACATGTTGATTTGCTTTAATTTACATTTCATTTTGAGAGTTTTACTGCAGTACATTTACATTACTTGAGCTGCAGCTACACTGAGTCCAGATTTTGGGTGTGTCTAAATTACTCCTTCTTCACACAGTAGCACACTTTAAAGCCTCGATGTGTAGGATTTAATATTTTGTGATGTTGGCGACTCCTAGAGGTTGCACCAAATAAAAAAGGTGCTTTGACAAACAGCAATGCATGCAGATACCCCCTTTCCTTCCCCTGGGATCTGGCCTGGGGATGCTAAGAATGAATGCTAAAGCATAAAGGCCGCACCAATTTTTAATTTTCTCGTTTTTCTACAATGAAAAATTAATTTTGATAATAAAATAACTGGATGATTAAGATGCAATAATCACATAAAAAATCTAGATATAGGGGTTTAAAGTTACACAGAAGTTTTGCACAACATTGGCTGTAGTTAATAATGAAGAGTTGTGGATTCTCATCCATACTGTATACTGTATGAAGGGTCTAACATATCGTTAATTATATAATTATTGTAATTGCATTGCTTAATAACACAAGGGAGGATTTATGAGTATGGCAGATGATGGACTTTGCTAGAACGCTGAATTCCCATGTACAGAAAACAAATACGATTTTGTAGATTTTACTTTGTAATTCTGTGTTGAAATACAACTTACTTACATTTTCCTCTCTTTCGAAGATAAAGAATGACAACAACAATACCGATGGCAATGAGAATTATGACGAAAACAACAGACCAAAGGACAATAATACTGTTGCTGTTTTTCTGAGGACCTGTAAAGAAAAAAAAGACAGATTAGAAAATTCTGCCTGGTTAAAGTCATGCAACATAAATGAGAGTTTGCTACTGTAGCATCACATCTTGTCAGCCTGTGCTTTTGACAGTTTTAATTATACAAATTTCTTGGTAACAGACCTGATATGTAGTAAGAAATAATTGAATTTGTTCAATTAAACCCTCATGGGTGGAGCCAAACTGTCACAATTTAACTACCAACCTTCCAAAGGTCACTGAATCAGCACATTTAAATACCACCTGCCTGCTAGTTTTACAAGGCCACCCTGGTAGAGGTTAATAATGGCAGCTAGTTAAAGTATTAGAGCTGAACAGGAAAGTCCACTGACCATTTTATAGTTTAGCTTTTTAACCTACCAAATACTAACAAGTCATGCTAGCCAGGAAACAAGTTAATTTTACCAGTTTTCACAAAAAAATGCGTACATTTTTTAAAAATCTATTTAAACTGATTTGAAATAGATTTTATATCCCTCACCACACACAAGTTGTTGTGTTTCATGTCCAGGAAAACACTGTTCACAGCAGTTTACAGTAAAAGACGTCATCTTGAGATGAGGACAAAAAATACTAATACTAAGTTTTGCAAATGGTGCTTTTAAAATGCTGGACCCACTATTAGTTAAACTCAATTAATGAGGTCATTTCTGCCACCAGAGCAACTCTTCCTTAACAAATGCTAAAATCCTATAACTTACCCACCTCTAAAGCACAATGATAAATACATGTATTTTATCCATATTTGTAAAAACCCCAAATTATTTATTGTTTCATCACAAACAACTATTTATTTATTATTCATATTTAAACTGGGCTACAATCCAAACTGTGTATCATTGTCATTTGGTTGTTTTGTCTTTCAGTCTTACCATCATGTCGGATGCAAAGCTGTTCAATCGTTTTAATGTCCTTGGTCCAGCTGACTTGGTTGCTATGGTTACACATGATTGAGCCATTCTCCAGGTAGACATGGAGAGAAGCACCAGAGGCTGTGACCTCTGATCTCTCTCCTCCCTCCTGACTGCAGGTTTGTTTGTCACATCTAAAAGTGCTGCTGATGTGAGAGTCCTGTGTGCTGCAGGTCACAGTGAGGTTACAGGAGTCTGAGCTGCTGGACACAGAGTCCACTGTCAGTCCAACTGGAGACACTGGATCTGAGGAGGGAAGAAGCAGGTGTGAAGAGTTTTAGAAACATGGCAGCAGAAACTCTTTATCAGTGTCTGAAATGTTAACAAACCTACCTTGAACTGTGACGATGTATTCAGCTAGTGTTTGTGATTCTTGAATCCCTGTCACTGTCACAGTATAAACTCCACTGTCTGCCTCTTGTAGATTCTTCAGTTTCACAGAGTAATTTTTCACAGAAAACTCAATCCTTCCAGAGTAAACAGGAGAGATTATTGGTTCTCTATTAGAATAAAATTTTACTAAATTGGTCTTTTTATTGAATTTCCATAAACCATCAAACACTTCCTCAAGAACATCAGCTTTCATGACATTCAGAAGCACATCATCTCCCTTCTGCACAAACACAGGAGTCACAGCACTGGACCCTGTAAAAACAGTAGACACACAGTACAATAAAAATCACACACAAAATATGGTTATTTGGTCAGAACTGAATGTTACTCCATTCCTGTACTTCATTTGTGACATACTGGATCATCAGTTCAAAGTTATGAAGAACCTTCAGCTTATCATGTTTTATCATGGGTTGGAAAATGTCTTTTAAAAAGCCCTGCATCGTCTGTTTATAGCTCTTTTAAATTATTCTGATGGAACAAGTTTTTAGGTTTCTTTTAACTATGACCGTTATCTTTCCCTAACCTTAGCGAAGCAGTTTTAGTCCCATAAACTTTACCAAACCCAAACCATAGAGGTACAGCTAAGAAAATGCTCATATGAATTGTTTTTGTCGCTGTCATGTGGGTTGTCTTTAAAGGCACCGACAGACTTTATATTTTGCTGTTTAAGTAAAAGGAGTATATAATGTGCATAGCATACATCTTTGTGTTCAGAAAAGTCAGTTATTTAAAATAACTTTGCAAACAAAGGAAGTGAGCTCGCTGTGGTTAAGGTTTGTGCTCAGTGGTGAAATATACTGAACGTGCTTCTCTGTCAAATTGCAGCAGCTCTTCTCACACTTGACTCGGCCCTGCTCCCACACATGTATCTTGTTTAAACCTGAGTCAACGCCACATACACATATACATTCTCACTATAGAACCACAGGTGTCAGAATAAACAGTGCTATGAAAACAAGAGCCAACCAAGAAAAGGGAATACACTTTAAAAATGGTTAAGAAGTTCTTGCCTTATATTTGTCATGAATACAGCAAACAAACAGAGAAATTAAACAGGCCCCATTGTGATACATGTAGCCTAGAACATTATCAGATGGTGGTTGTGCTTTTATGATGTGACTATGTTCTCAGACAGGAAGAGATCAGGCGGAAAGATAATCTTGCCTCACAAGAAAAAAATTACAGTTTCAATGTACATATGGGCACGTCAGTATTATTCTAATATAGGCCTGAAAAATGTGAACCTATCCTTTAATAACTAGCTAGTGAAAAATAACATTATTCATTTCTTCATACCTTTTATTTTTGTTTTTCTTTATCCTTTGTTATCTTCGCTGTATGTTCCTTTCTTCCATTTCTTTAACTTTCTTATTTTTGTTTGTTTTGTCTGCCTAATTTTTATCATTACACTTAACTGAATTTTAGGACTTCGTACAAGCCCCTTGGCGTTCTTGGCTAAGACAACAACCAGATTTTAAAAATAAAACAAGGCAATCCAAAACAGGAAATATTAGCAGAAAATAAAATAAAATGTGTTTTTACCTTGCATTTGACACGAATACACCAGGAAAACAGCACATAGAAATGAAATAGGTCCCATTCTGACATGTGCGTACGAGGAAGTGATCTGCCTGCCGCGCCTCAACTTCTGTAGGAAGTTAAGCTAGAGGATTCAAAAATAAAATAAAATAAGAACTATGATGATATATACATTTATATATATATATAAATGTATATACAGTATATGTTTATATCATCATAGCATAGGTTGATCGATTGATTGATTGCCTTTATTTGACAGCCGGAAGAGAGAGACAGGAAATGTGGGGAGAGGGAGGGTGTGACATGCAGCAAAGGTCCACCAGCCGCGAATCAAACCGTGGATGTTGCAGTTATGTGGTATGTGCTTTAACCATTAGGCTGCTGGAGTGCCCAGATGCACTATATTTAACAACTATTTGATAAACATTTAATTTCTCACAAACTGAATGACACTCCTGAATTAAGGTAATAGTATTTTTACTGGATCTTCAACTACTTTGACTCTGAAGCATCCTCCTTCTCTGAAACCGCTCCCTCTGTTCCAGTATCACTGTTGAAAAGCAGCTTGAACTGGCAGATTTTTGGAAAGCTAATTTTTCTGCATCTGTGGTTTCAGGCCACCTGCTGCCCCGTGTTCCTGCTCAACAGCTGCTATTACTATTATTGGTATCATTATTAGTATTACTATTATTATATTGCTATTATTATTTTTTAATTAATATTAACATCATTACCACAACCATTACCACTACTATTACTTTACATCTCTATGTAGAACTGTACTGTACTACTGTATGTTCTTTCCTCTTTCTCTCTCTCTCTCTCAATTATTCAATTCAATTCAATTCAATTCAATTTGCTTTATTGGCATGTAACAACAACAATACAACAAGCACCTGTCACGAACTCAGACACAAAACTGGTGGACTCAATTGCACGACTCTCCAGACAATATATGGGTATAACAAAAATCTTTACTGAGGCAGAAACAAGGAGGATTAAGTAAAAACAAAAAACGTTCACTAAGAAACAATTACACGGACTGGAACAAAACCTGGCAACATGAATACTGGTACGTTTGACTCGACTCATTTGACAGACTGAACAAGACGAACAGGAAGTGCAAGACGAGACACAGCTTTCCATGTCTTGATAACAAGAGCACTTAAGTCATGCAGCTGTGTGTGTATAGCTAGACAGGAATGCAAGAGGGTCCAGCATGTTAGAAGATCACAGTGTTGGCGTCCAACATGTACATGCCATGGTTTAGTCCTGTAAATACATCTTATGTATTGTGTCCCAGCTCTGGGTGCTGGTTGTTGGGGGGTCTGCGGTTGGGCTTGACAGGTCTGACAACCTGAGCATACACAGTCTCTGGCAAGGAAGACTTTTTAGCTGGTTCTACAGGTCCAGTGTGAAACTCTACCAGGCAGTAGGTTGAGGTTGGAGAAGAACCTGAAGCATCTTGTGGAGGATTCGGATCCAGAGTTTGGGCTGGATCGATGTCCTAGAAATAAATCAAACGACATTGTTAGGAAAATTAAATGTTTGCCATTATTACACACCTGCTGTTGGATTAGAACTAGGTCAGCATGTTTGGATATATGGATCATTGTGCATCTGGAAATTCTTCCGTTCACAACAAGACACTGGAATATAAGAAAGCAGCACAAAGAGTGACGTCTGCATGTGGCAGGTAGGAGATGCAGCAGGGTGGGTGCAGCAGTCGATGTAGCAAGAAGATGGAGGTCATTTAGACAGACTGTCCAGTCATGAGAGCAGAGTGCTTGGTGTTATAGGCTTAGTTACAGGCTGGTCAGAGCATTAAGGAGGCTGGATTTCTGTTCCACTTGAACCAACACAGAGCTTTTGATTTTGAAAGCATTTCTTTATTTCTGAAAATCTGGCCTTAATTGTTGAACTACTCACAATGTGAAATTCTGTTCCTCAGTTTGACAAGCAAAGTTTGGATAGTTATGTAAAAAAAAAAAAAAAACCTTGCTGCTTACCTGAGGAACTGCATATATTGTATCTCCGTTGTTCTTTTGTTTATCTGTATCTTCGTTGTTCTTTTGTTTATCTGTAGGTCAGTAATAAAAAAACATTGTTGATTTGCTTAAAATTTACATTTTCCTAGGAAGCATTTATTTCTTTTTAAAGTGTTGAATTTCCCTCTTTCCCTTGTCTACAGTATGAGGCTTCACAGGGACAACAGTGGCTCCAGATGTTGTGTGTCTTGACAGCTCCATCTCAGCACATTAACACACCTTAAGCTACAGAGAAGTGTGTTACAACCCTGCCCTGCCAGTTTATTGTAAATCATGCACTCTGCCACAGCTGTGGATTTCCAGCCAACCTGGCCCAGGTCGGGCCAATCACAACCGTTGATCTAATATGGGGCGGGTTTGATACGATGACTGTACAGAGGAACGCTGTTGAGGCACTTTTGTCAGCAACCAAGATGGCTGCTGCTGAAGTGGAACGTTCTGAATCCGCTATGGTGTCAGTATTAAACAAACTGGACATCATATTTTCTCTAAAAGAAGAACAAACAACTGCACTTAAAGCTTTTGTTGATAAAAAAACGCCTTTGTAAATCAAAAATAAACTGAGAGGTTCCAGACTAATTCACATTTGCAAATTGGTCTGGCGTTGTCAGGCTTATATTGACCCATACTGGGACAATTTTTAACCCAGCAGTTATTAGTGTGTTGGGTTTATTATCTTGTTAAATATTTAAAACTTATATTAGAAAACTTTCCCTTTTTTTCTTAAAAAAATAATGTCAACGTTATTTTCGTATTTTGTTAACATTTCCCTTTTTTTCCAAAGGAATATATCCAAAAATGTCCCTTTTTGTGAGTAATTTTACAAGCTTTTAGGGTGGCAGCCAGGCCGTTACACAAGGCAATCAAATTCAAACATATCTAGTCTAGAAAATATCAAAACCCACCATGTGTAATTTGGGGGTAAGCAAACTCCTCTTCAGGTTATTGAAGCACAGTACTGAGGACATGACCTCAGTGTTCTCATCAGTAGCTACAGGCCTGATGAGAAAATACTGTAGTTTTCTGTTTGTAAGCAAAAGGCACAGATTTTAACCAGCAACAGTCAGTGTCACAGTCACCTGATGAAAGTACAGTCACAGTTACTGATTTATGGAAATTAAGTTCAAAATAAAGTGTTTTGGTTGGTTGAATGCAAATAAGCTCCTGTTCTTTGTAGATGGTTACCCAAGGGGTTTTACAGACTGGGGGGTGGAGAGGTATTATGGGAGGGGGCGACATGACCAGAAGAGAGGAAACGTGTAGTGGAACGAAAGTTGAATGAATGTGATTTATTTAGTAACAATAAACAAAGCGGAGAGCTCTGGAGATAGCAAGGTTGATGTGATTCAGGTTAGTAAGATTCATTCAGACAGAAAAAAGACACGTAAAATTCAAGATGGACAGATTTTTGACAGGAAGGGAAAGAAAAACAGTTGTTGCTCATCAAACTGACACGTCAGTCAAATCCAAAATATGACATCTATCTTTCTATTCATACTATTCGTGTCCTTGATAATGTTATTTAATTAAGATTCAGTTTGGCTCTTTTTGTTACTCAATAACAGTTCAATCAATTAACACATTGAGGACAGGAGTTGGGTATTTTTGGCTTGCAAAGGGGGGCAAGACAGATAAAGTTTGGGAACCACACTTTTGGAAGATGCACAGTGAGGATGACTTGTGCCGAAAATCTTTAACGTAAATTACATTTTTTTTTTTCGTTAAACGAGGACTCAAGAAAACCTTTTTTTTACAAGCAGATCAATGTTGCTGTAGCAAAAAATTTTAATATTAAAATTCCAGCTGGGGTTTAATGATTCTGATGGTGTTGCCTAATCACAGTTTGTGGGTATGAAGGCTGAGCTCTGCTACAACACTGGATTTCTATGTAATTGCAACAACATGAGTAAGTAACATGAATATTCTAACTACACTGTTATTGTGCTGAAAAACACACTGGGACTTACATTTCATGAAAAGACAAGTGCAAACGACAGCCACAAGGACAGCCATGACAGTCCCAGTCGCAATTATGGCTCCACTGATTTGAACTGCAAAGAAACCAAAGAATTAAATCAGACATGTTGACACACTTCAAGATTGCAGTTTTAATTTTACAAATGTTTCTAAAAGGGCAGAACTGATCTGGAAGCAGAAATAATCTCTTTGTCTGAGTTGAACCTCAAAGGGTATTTAGACAACTAACCTTTCAAAAGTCCCTGGATTCATAACTTTTTACTTCACCTGGTTGACTGCTTTTTCTTTTTCTGACCAGTCTGAGAATGTTAGTGTAGTTTGTGTGTTGACTCAGTACTACTACAGTATAAGGTGACATATGACACATACGCACATGACGATTACTAAACTTCCCACACACAATGTAAACTGCTGTTCAGAGCAGAGGGAGGGTGGGATTGGTTGGCTATAGCATGTGAAAACCTTCATGAGGCTGTTAGACAAAAGATAATAAAAAAAATTTAAAAAGCACCTCAGCCACACTATGTTTCAAGTGTTGATGGTATGATTGACATCTGACATTTCAGATGAATAGAAGCAGATAAAATGTTTAAAAATGTAATTTGAGCATGACAAAAGATTTGAGATATTTAAACGTTTTGTCAGTTTGTTTTTACACAGCTCCACCCGTTGTGGTTAAACTGAATCAATCTGCCTGCAGAGAACTTTGCCATGTGAAATGTTTGAATGAGTAACTTTCAGCTGTCAATAACTGTTTGTTTGTTATTATGTCTTTTAATCTTACCTGCAGGTGGCGCACAGACAGATGTAATGTCCTTCTGGTACTGTTTCCAGCTGACTTGGTTGCTATGGTTACAGATGATCGAGCCATTCTCCAGGTAGACATGGAGAGAAGCACCAGAGGCTGATCTCTGTCCTCCCTCCTGACTGCAGGTTTGTTTGTCACATCTAAAAGTGCTGCTGATGAGAGAGTCGACTGTGCTGCAGGTCACAGTGAGGTTACAGGAGTCTGAGCTGCTGGAGTTCACTGTCAGTCCAACTGGAGACACTGGATCTGGAAGAAGAAGAAACAACAGGTGTGAAGGGTTTTGAAACAGAGAACTGCTGAGTATCAACATTTGAAATGTTAAGAAACTTACCCTGAACTGTGACCTTGTATTCAGCTACACGTTGGTCTTTTTTACCAGAAACTTGTGCAGTGTAATCTCCACTGTCATTCTTTTGTACATTCTTCAAGAGTAAAGAGTGAGTTTGTACAAATTCAGCTCTTTCTACATAAGTCTTGATTCTTGTTTTATTATCATCAAATGATAATTTTACAATATTGTTACTGCCATTGAGTTTCCATGTAAGATCACCACCTTCTTCTAGAGCAACAGGCTTCTTGACATCCAGAAATAAATCCTTTCCTGTCTGCACAAACACAGGAGTCACAGTGCTGGGATCTGCAAAAAGAACAGATAACAAAATCATCTGTATGTTAAAAGCATCAATATTTCTATATTAACATCGTATCACTTGACTACTTGTATGTGAAAGGTGTCGCTCGTAGTGACAAAACCCACACAAAAATATCACCACTTTTTTTTAAACCTCTTTTCTTATTGTTATTTAGTCAATGCTGTTATTTCTTATTTCAGTTACTGTATACTGGTTAACATCAATGTCCTGGCAGGACAACTTATTGTGTAACCTACTAATCACACCAAGCTACTACTATCCCACTAATCATTGTTTCTGGCAGGCCAACTTCTGAAGCTTTATAGGCTCTCCTTGCTCTCCGATACTGTATCTTGTGTGTCTGTATTATTTCTAACACTCATTCAATGTGCAACAACTTCAGGAGAAATCCTCTATTCCAGTGGATCCCAACCTTTTATTGTCCGACGTACCCCCACAGCCATATCAGAGGGGCTCCTTCATCATACCCGATGGATTGATCGTGTTGTTCACTTGTATTTTGGCTGAGTTTGCATTTGTACTACTGCCATTTGGAGTGACAGAAACTGGTTGTTTCAACCATTTAGGGTATTTTTACTTTTAGCTTTTTGATGTCTTTTTTCCAGCTCGTCTTTCTGCATCTTAATCAACTTACAGCTGATTGAGCTTGGTGGAAAACTGAGGCGTTCTTGTGCAGTCAGACTACCATAGTTGGTAAGTTATTGTGACAATAATTATAAAGATCAGCATCACACACATTTGTTGTCTTACTTGTGTTGATTTTTTTCTCCTAAACACAAATATGTGGCTATACTGTATATTATCAGATCATAATTGTTATTTATTTTAAATTAGCCGAGCTTCACAGTTTTCCGTGTACCTCCTGGGGTACAAGTACCCCTGGTTGGGAATCACTGCTCTGTTCAGAGGCAGGCTCCCGCTAATCCCCCCAAACTCAATTTAATATGTAGTTCTTAATTTACTCTGCACACTTACACAATTTCTAGGTAACATTTTGTATTTGTCTTCCTCAGGCTTTTTCACTAGAATGACTACAATAATAAGTTGAGGTGAACTCATTACTAATTAAAGATATTTAATTTGGAGAAGATGATGTGATGGACCGCTCATCAAAACAGCAACGTCTTCTGGAAAGTGTCCTGCAGACTTTGGTTGTTTTTGTCACCTGTTATTGAATGTAGCTGTCTGTAATATTTGCTGGAAGGCTACTGCACCACAAATGTGTTGAGACAAGTCAGAGTTAAATAGGAAAAGAAGCATTAGACCTCCAAAAACAAAAAAACAAAAAAAGAGAGAAGCCTCAGTACTTTCAATAGTGAACAACAGTAGTTTTCTAATGAGTTTTTCATTGTAGATTTAAATGAACAGTTTGCAGCAGAGTTGTGATCTGTGACTAATTGCTTTGATAAAATGTGTCTGGGGACTGAAGTGGAAACTAATCTTTACCATGTTTAGCACTGGGGTTTTTTTTGTGTTTTTTTAAATCAAACAGACCTCTGTTACAGTTATAAAAATATACTTAACAATTCTGCATCATATACTGTAAGTCAGACAATTCAAACAAAGGTTTCTGGAACTAAATACAGATCGTCCAAAAATGGATCTAAAAGGAAGTGAATTTGCAGAAGTCGGGTTTCCGCAAGGGGTTTGACAGTTGTTGTGTTTTTTCTTTTTGTGGACATTGCAGCAGCTCTTTTCTCACACTAGACAAATGTAATCAGTATGCAGTGGTGGAGAGTAACTAAGTACATTTACTCAAGTACTGTACTTTATTTTTTGCCATTTTATGCAATTTTATGTTTCTACTCAACTATAATTTAGAGGGAAATATTGTACTTTTTACTCCACTACTTTTATCTGACCAATTACTTTTCAGATTAAGATGTTGCACAGAAAACCTAAGACTTTTTAAATGATACATTGTCAGCAGTATATGAACTAGTTATAATAGCAAACTTCAGCAAGCTACAACGTTAAAATGCTGCTTTCATGTTAATACATCAGGAATAATAATCTGAAATATAATATAGTAATATAACACTGACAGGGGCCATTCTGCTGCCTGCTGAGTACTTTTACTTTTTATAATTTAAGTACATTTTGTTGCTAATACTTAATACTGTACATTTACATAAGTACATTTTTGAATGCAGGATTAATTTGTGTTATCTCACTTGGCATTTTAAAGTTGTGTCTCTGTATCATAGTCAGTTTATTTTTAATAAACGTTGTTTGTAACATATGCACCCAGGACTTCTGGGAAAGCAGGATTGATACTTGTTATCAATGGTTTGATGTCCTGATGAAATAAAGTAAATTGAATTTATTTAAAGACTTAAAGAGGAGGAACTCCACCCTAAATTATTTTTCTTGCGCTGTACAAATAATCACACAGATTCTTGTTGGTATACGATGTTAATGCAGGTGATTTTTCCAACAAGACACATATTAGTGTGTAAAAACCTTTTGTGCTCACAATTAGCTTGTATGTGACTGTGGTAGCAGTTTCTAGTGTAATTTTAGCTGCTGTTATCACAAGAAAAGAGGAAACAGACTGCACTATGGGAGGAGTAAAGTTTATATATGCGTCTTGGAGAGAAGGATGCAACATATGGATCGACGGCTGCGAGCTAGTTCAGGCCGTCAGCTCGAGCTGCACTGCTATACACACGACATACCTCAGTCTCCACAACCGTCTACCAAACACACCCTCCCAATTTGGCGCTCTATTTAAACTGCAAAAGTTCCCATCTCTCCCTCTGCCTGCCACTGCTGCCCTGCATCAGTATTGCTGCCTGTTCTTTTAGCCTCACCACCACCCCAGCATCCACCTGCAGGCTCCAGTTGGGGGGTTTAAGATATTTGCTCATCACTCCCCAATCTATCTATCTCTATGTAAACATATCTGCTGGGAGTGACGAGGTCGGGGGCCTAGACACCGGCTAACACCGTGGTAAAGTTGGTTTTAAGTTGGATATTCAACAGATATTCGGACACCCAATTTTCCCTTTCACTGCTCCCTACTTTACGCGGGGGTTAACAACTGCAATGCATCGGTCTTCCCAACAGGCAAATAGTTAGGGACCGTCAGTAAATTACAGATAGCAATTTTCAAAAGTCAATACCTCTTCAACCACATGAGCTATAAACGTCAAAGCAATTCTAAACTATTCAACATTTGTCCGTGAATGTTGCACAGCCTTTGTTTTGTTCATTTTCATCTCAAGCTATTTTATATGAATTTTTGAAAAATTCAAAGTTCAATAGCTTTTTACTCACATGACCTACACACCTCAAATCACTATCTGATTGATCATTCAGTACTGGCACATGTTGCACCGCTTTTGGTTTTCTGAAAAAAAAAGAGTTTTTATTGACAAATATGTGTATACTTTTCTGAACATTAGGTCAAGGGACAAAAGGCCTCCAGTATGAAAAGGTAAAAAAAAACACACAGCGCACAAACAGCAGATAGACACAACAACAAACAGGAACCAGCACATCACACATGTTGTGGAACTCCTTTGGTTTTCTGAAAAATAGATGAAAGCTTTTCATTTTTAAAGTTTATCAACATTTTAGATTTTCACACTCTGACTATGTTATGGTCTGTGTCTCAGTTGTCCAAAGTAAAATATTGAATTGTACTTGTTTAAAAATAAAATGTATTTTATTGATGCTATTGAACTTTGAAACATTGAAAAATTCATATAAAATAGCATGAGATGAAAATGAACAAAACAAAGGCTGTGCAACATTCACGGACAAATGTTGAATAGTTTAGAATTGTTTTGACGTTTATAGCTCATGTGGTTGAGGAGGTACTGACTTTTGAAAATTGCTATCTGTAACTTGCTGACAGTCCCTAACTATTTGCCTGTTGCGAAGACCGTTGTGGCGAAATTGGGTGTCCGAATATCTGTTGAATATATAACGTTGTGAAGACCGTTGCATTGTGCCTCATAACCCCGGGACAAAGTGGAAAAGGGTCGGCAGAATATGACGAGACTGGGTGTCCGAATATTTGTTGATTGATTGGTTCTGCGGCGCAATAATACGTTCTGACTCTGCGGTTCCGCTGCTGTTCATGATGTCGCTGTATAAACTGTGAATCTTTCAGAACAGCTCACTGGTGTCAGAAAAGCTCACAAGGTCAGTTAACAGTTAAATCCCGGTGAGTTCATGAAAGTATCCACCCTGTGCCAGCTGTGCGTAATATTACGCATCGTTTTGGAGAGGTCTGAGTGCATGTCTATTGAGTTTGTCTCAGCAGAAAACACAAGTGAAAATTGTTTTTGTTTTTTTGTTTTTTACCGGCCATGCCACGAGACCCCCCGATTGTCATAGAGTATTTTGCACACTGCGTGACACCAACTCCTCTAAACGACGGAACTGCTCCCGGAAGGGAATAGACGGGAGGAATTGACAAAAGAGGGGAGATCTCCTTTCTCAAGTTTACGGCATACATTTGCATAAGCCCCCTGGATATTCCGTTGAAGCACCCCCGTACGGCTTAAAATTCCCTCTCGTTTTTTATGTTTTTGCCGTTTCATCAATACTAAAAATGCAACTGTAGCAAGCAACTCACTATCACTATCGGCTAAGGCTGATTCCAGTATTTTTTTAGACTCCATAGTATTTAAAACTGACTACATTTAGGCCAACAAAATCAATCAATCAATAAGTCAAGTATTCCCATATAATTAAACAGTTAAATATAAAAGCAGCTCATCTCAAGATCAATCAGTCTGACAGTGTAGATTCTTAAAGAAAAAATACAGAATTTTTAAAAGTCCCACAGATGTTATCTACTGTAAATGTTAAAAGATGTATTAAAATGAAAAGCAAAAATTAAAGGAAATTTCAAAATAAGAGCTAGAAAAGACTCAAAGAGCGTGTACCTACAGCAAGGAACCACAATCCTCCAAATGTGTGACTTTAATAACACAGTTTTGACTGTTGTTAAATCTGTGTCTGTATCCACATTTTCATCAAAATACAGATAATATGGAATAACATTGTTGACTGGCTGATGATGATGATGATGATAATGATCATTCTGTCTCAGTGTACAGTATACAGGGCCCTGTACAAGAATGAACAATGCAAATAACTGACATTAACTGTATATCTCAATAAAAACTGTATAGTTTCAATTGTATTAGCTATTGAAATAAGTGACAATGGGCACATCACTGAGAATTTTATAAATTTCTCAATATTATATAACTCAAAAATTAGTTCCAATGAAACATTAAGTTACTACTACTGCGATAGGATTTTTTAAATCTAACTTCTATTGCTGAAATAGTGCTACGGTACAACAACTAGACTTTGAAAACAAACAAACAACGGGAAAATAAATAAAATAAAGTTCTTACCTTGTGCTTCACATGAATACAGCAGAGAAACGGCAAAGAGAAGTAAGACAGGCTTCATTCTGCAAAATGTCTTATATGAGGAAGTACTTAGTATTTGTGAACTCCGCTCAGCAGCAGAATGTATCTTAGTCTGGATAATCCACTGTGAACAGTTTCTACGAAAGAGATAGTCCCATTTCATCAAAATCCATCAGGGTTTGACATTAACCATGGCCCTATGGTCCATGGCCACAAACAGTTACTTTGTGGCCACCAAATACTCCATGTAGGTGGCCCCCTGTGTTCACAAAGTTTTATCCCTATACTGCGATACTTCACCAAAGCAACGTTACAGTTCAACAAACATCCAGTTAAGTTAGTTATATCATTCTATCTGCATGAGGAAGTGAGAGAGAGAGAGAGAGAGAGAGCGTGTATAATGAAGAGGCATGAAGGGGTGGGGTTCGAAAAAGATTGAGAGAATATAGGTACCATATGTTTACAAAGAACTTGAGTTTACAATTTAAATAAATAATTATAAAAATTTGTTTTCATTCTGTTAATGTCTTGTCATTTATTTAAGTGTCACAGTTAAAGAAGGCTATGTTAAGTTGTGTTAAATCACCTTTTCTGTATTGTTTTTACATGATTTAACATTTGGGCCACCAAAAATGTACTTTGGCCACCAAATTTAGGGGCTTGGTGGCCCATGGGGCCAGTGCTTAAAAATATTAGCGTCTATCCCTGTTCATTGTTCAATTCTTTAAGCAACACAAATGAAACCATGTGTATAATGCATGGGTACATATAGTTTACAGGGTGTGGCTTGTGGCTAACTCTACGTGCCATGGCTGTCATATTATCACAGATATGCCGTACAACTGTACAAGACATGAAACAAAATACGACCTTTAATAACTCATAATCAGCTTTATTAAATCACTTTGTAAAGAGAATTGTCTCATTTGATCTCTCCATCTGCACTTTAAACACTATTATCATTCCAGAGCTTGACGTTAATTAAGGAAATGTTACAAATGCATGCAGTTTCCAACATATTCGTATCCATCATACTCGTCCTTTCTTCATCAGAGTAGAAGCATTACTTACAACGTCACTTTCACATTCTCATCTCTCAGCACTCAGGTGTAGTCTGGTGCAGTCATATTACAAGTCTCCTTCATGTCCTTGTCGTCTACACTGAAAAATAAAAGGGGGCTCCTAATTTGACAATGTTAGTAACTCGGAAAGGAAAGTACAGAAGGCTCCTAGTTCACACAGAAAGGAGAGCTTTCTCGATGTTTACAGCAACATTTGTAAACCCACAATAACCAGATGGCCATTTACATCCATGTATGCACAGTAGCTGTTTGTGATGATTTAAAAACATTATCTCATTTGAATCAGTCAGTCAGAGAAACTGCAAATCCAATTAGCTTTGTAGGAAGGAAGCATCTGTTTTAAAAGTTTATTCTAACTGCTTCAAATTCGATGATATTCACTGTGTAAGTGCTTTTAGTAGTATTAAAAAAACATATCTTAAGGTTCCAAACATAGGCAGCTAACCTTCCTAAGGTGCAAATGTATATCATACATACATAAAGTGCTAACTTTCTGTTTAGAAACAGCAATAACAGTCAAACTTAACAGAAAACAAGAAATGCCCACACCATCAAGAGATACAGTATACAGAGCACCTTGAGTCCGGTACACAAAACTAACTTCCGTTTATGTCTTCAACTCTTTACAACAGGAAATGTAAAAATATCACGAGTGTGCTGTGAGGGTGGGGATTTTTTGAGTTCTAGATAAAATGGCTTAGCATTACTCATTGGTGTTCTTACTGTAATAGAAGCAAACCGAGCTGAAACTTATAAATGTGTAGTACATTTGTGCACATTTGCGTGTGTATTAACCACGTTTATTGTAGATGTAGTATAGAAGGTTCTCCCCTCCCCCGTACATGTCACCGTACTCAACACTGGAAAGTACACACTCATACTCACACTTTTGTGAACAAGTTTTTCTCTTTGTGATTTTACCCAAACAAACCCACTGCTTGTTTTGCTTTGTGTCTTTGTTTTTATGTTTTGTTTTCTGTGTGAATAAATAAACCAACCTGTTGTTTGTTTAGTTATGAAAGTGCCTAAAGTATATGATCCAAAATACATACAGTAGCTGCAGTTAGGCAGTGTGTTATGCTGTCATATGCATACAGTCAAACCTGTGTAAAACATGTATTATCCCAGCAAACGTATGACAATAACAAACTTGAAGTTGACCAAACAGTACTCTGCGGTCTTCCATATTTGTTTTCTGCATCATTTGGTGCTACTGACCTAGATATCTTTCTGATATAAGTTCAAACCAGTCTAAAAAGACAGTTTCCCAAGCTGTGTTGATGAACCATTCCAGCTGTTTACACGTTGCTGATGCGAACACTGAGAGGAGTGTCTCTGACCCGGCCACGGTCCTCGCCTCTCTCCCTGTAGCTCTGCTCCAGACGAATCTTCTCTGGATCGGACACCTCAGACACAGTCCCACCCCCGTTGCTCTGGTACCCGTGCTGGGGGCTGGATGGTTTGAAGATGGGCGTGGTCTTGGTCTTGGCCACCTTGTCGAAGAAGGCAAAGTCTGCTACGTATTTGCCCGACGGGGAAAGGGAGACTACAGGGGGAAACTCATACCCCCAGAGAATCTCATCCGGCAGGTAAGAGGTGCGGACCTGGCAGGTGGCGGAGGTCGGCTCAACTGTAGCGCTCATGATCACCAGCAGCTCAAAGTCTGCCAGCTCTGGATCTGTCCAGCCCCCACCTGGTGGAGGTAAATGAGATTGGATGAGATGGCACATTACAGAGGGGTGTAAAAAGAACAGGCAGAAGGTGAAAAGAATGGGAGAGAGGAAGGAGGAATAAATAAATAAATAAAAAATTCCAAACTTAAAGGTACACTGTTGAGTTTAGGACCACCAGTAGAGCTATAGAGTAATGTCATTATGAGCGAGTTCCCATTTTGTTTGGATCTCGTGTATACTCATGGGGATGCACATATATGCACACGCAGGTGATACAAATTACAAACAAAGAAGGAGAAAACGTCTTCTAGCTAACAAACATAGATGTATTTAACAAGTGAAAAAACAGATGGCCAGTAATGGTAGGAAGTAAGCAAACTGAAAATGTAAGTTGGTATTGAGGGGAAAAGATAAAGTACTTCGAGACGTGGGAAGGAATAGAGGAACAAGGGTTGAAAGGTACAATTATGTATTTATTTACCCACATTAATTTCAGAAACAAGGTATAATCACAGATGGAAAATCCTCTCAGTTTGCAGCAAGTGAAAACTCAAGCAAAATATAAAACTTCAAGCAAGTGGTTGAACATGGTTCACACCATCTGAGCTCACCAACAACTAAAAAGAGGAACAGTACGTACCACAGCAAACCCAATGCATATTAAGCTTATAAACCAATCACCCCAAATTATTTTGTTGTATTTTATTATGCTAACCTTTATCCTTGTTGCCATTTGGGGCTGCCAAAAAGTACAGTAGAGCTGTGTATTTTCACCCATAGTGTTTGATGGACTCACACAAGTCAAAAGATCGCAAAGATAAAACACCTTTTACTTGCAACACTACCACCACCCACCAAATCTCCTGCCCTCACCATCACACTTACCCTTGGCTGCCCAGGCTCGCAGGGGGCTGCTGTCGTCGATGAGGTGGTAGAAGGTGAGGGGCAGGATGAGGAAGGGGCTGTCACTGGACGTGTCCACTTGGAAGGGCACATTCCTCTGGTCCAAACGAACCGTCTCCCCTTCCTTGGTCAGAGAAGTCTGGAGCAGTTTTCCAGACACCTGGGGGGGAACAATGTGCACTAATACTGTACTGTGACCTATTTAATTTCACTCTCAATTTGCTTAGACAATGTAGAAATGGTGGAAAGTATCTATTTCTATACAGACTTACCTGACACCCAAGCAGGAGACTCTTGCGCATGTTGGCCACCCTGATCATCAGGCAGGGTCGGCCTTCGTGGGTCGACACCACAGCATGTTGGCTGAACTTTACTGTCTCACCTCGCTTCTTTGGCCGAGCAACCTGAGCAGAGAAAGCTCAGTCAGTTCTGGTTTTCAGTCTGATAATCTTTGATAAGCATCAACATAGGAACAGATGAATGCACACTGCAAGGAAATGGATACAGTTGTGCTTGAGTTATGTAAGGTCAGCGCACATCGGTTTTTACTTGAAAATGCTTAGGAAAACATTAATTCTCTTTTACATTCTGTAACGGTTCGTTTGACTATCAAAGCTGCATGGATCTTTGTTTGAAAAGGTTCTCTGTTTTCACTGTATCTCACTTTGCAGCTGGATGTTTTATGCATTAGCTACCTTGGCGAGAAAGGTGCCAGTGATGAAGATCTCCATCAGCATGGTGATGACAAGCTGGATGATGAGGAGGATGATGGCAGCTGGACATTCCTCACTGATGCAGCGGTAACCATAACCAATGGTTGTCTGAGACTCCAGGGAGAAGAGGAAAGCCCCCGTAAGGGTCTGCATCTGCATCACACAGGGTGTGTGGTTTGACGGAGGGTCGAACTCTGGAAGGACACGGTTAAAAAGGCAACAAAAGCTCATTGAAGTTATTCTAATGTTGTTGTGTGTTTTTACTTCTATGCACTTTATTGTGGGATGCTGGTCACTGTAATGTTTCAAAAACTAAACATTTCCAGGGCAGAATATTTAAGTGTACTGATATGCAACATTACACAGAACTTTCTCTAACACACTCGGCTGAGCAAGCATTGGAAACATAAGGAAGTGGGTGAGATGTGAAATCATTTCCTGCCATCAGATTATGTTCAGGAAAGACAATAAACACCAACATCTTATATTCTCACTTATGGTTTTCAACTGTATTCACACTTGTGAGGATGATGGAGAGGTTTATTGCACTTTTTTTAAAAGACATTTTGCACAATTGCACGCTCACTAAAGTGACACATGAACAGGGGTTTGGCAACAAGTCATCCTGTGCAAAAGTGCAAAAGATTCTGACATGTAAAGCCTGAGAACTACTAATTTAGTATTAAGTTACTCTTTAAAGAGGGACCACATCATTGTTTGAACACACCCTGACAATGAGTTAGGTGCTTTAAGTGTTTGGGAAGATAATTTGAATTCAAAAAGGGAACATTTTGGTCTCAGTTATTATATATATATATATATATTATTCAGCCATCTTACAAAAATAAATGTATTCACTCACCCCTATAGTTTCAGGTTTATTGCTGCAGTTTTGAGATTTAAGGTTTCTGCTTTGACCTCAATACTGTGGGGGTGAAAAGAATATGACAACCGTTTACAATGAGGTCTGTGGATCATCTAGAGTGAGAGTGAGCCCAACATGTTTCTCTGGGAAGCATAAAACTACCCGTTAACCTATGACCCCCTCCTTCCTCTCTCACCAAGCAGGTCTCCGTGCACCAGAGCCACCAGATACCACAGCAGCCCGAACAAGAACCAGGTCCCCGCAAACGTGGCCGTGAACAGGAAGAATTTGTAGCGCCACTGCATGTCCAGAAATGTTGTCCAGAGGTCACGCATGTACAGAGCACTCCGCCCGCTGACGTGCTCGATGCGCACGTTGCTACGGCCATCTTTGGACAGGACACGCCTCCTCTTCCTCAGAGTCCCGCCCCCACCAGATATGCCACCACCAAGTAAGGGTTTTAAAACATCTGTCTGTGTCTGGGAGTGGCAAACCTTCTGAGGAGAGGAGCTTCGAGAGGAGGGAGGTGTGGCAGATGTCATCTGGTGAATAATAAAGAAAGAGCAGTTAAATCATTTCTTTGATTGTTAACTGCTATTAATAGGCTCATTTGAGATTAGTTTGGGGTGGACTGGGAGGTCCTTTTTGTAATATCTTACAGTATTCACAACATCCGCAGTATCTTGTGATCTTATTAAGATTATAGTAACTTCCTGTAGCATTCAGGGGAAAGTTAAAAACTTCCCCTGCAGCTACCAGCTCTCGTTTTTAGAGGGAATTCATCTCAAGTGAATCTAATGACACTTAAAACCAAACCAAAATTATGATTGTAACTTTATTATATTCAAAATGTGTAGCAAAATAAAACAAAACAACTAGCAGACAAGTACAATCAAACTGTTACTTTGAATTACAAAGCAGAAAACCACAGTTTTAATCAGCAAAACAAGTTGAAACAAACCTGAAAGGCCATGCACACCCACGCAAGTGTTTTTGGTAAGTTGGGTAATTTTTCAGATGAAATTTGGTGGAACTGTAGTGGGAGTTTCGTGAGGTTGCCACGCTCCCAAACACAGAATTTAGCTGTACTTATATACAGAGTTGGGGATTCCAGTCACATAAACTGGACCCGAGTCACACAGATTGCTTCAGACTCAACTTGACGGAATCAAAAAAGACATGCTAGCAGGTAGATTCTGCCAAGCATTTCCTGCAAATACTGGGATTCAAACACCTGTGTGGGTGTACTGTGTGTGTGGTTCTCAGTGGTTCCCAATCTTTTGGCTTGCGCCACATTTGGAAGTGTTTCTGAACCCTGCAGATTTTAGGGATTATACTCAATGCCATCTTGTCAGTAGCTTGGAGCCAGAAAATCTAAAAAGTGGTGGGTCAAGTACAACCGCCACAGCTGATTCTAACAGGCTGAGAGAACTGTCAATCAAGGCAAACAGCCCCAAAACATAGCTCTCTTCAAGGATTAAGGTCTCAGTATGCTTAAAACAAACGTCTTGGTACGAGGTGTCGTCTGATCACATCTGAAGGCAAAAGTCTTTGTAGCTGCTCCAAATGCCAACACTCAATGGCAGGGCCAAAAAGCCTTCTGTCATATAGAACGGAGAGACATGACAAATTGTAATGCGAATAATGATACATATCGTTTGGACAATATCTCTTCGAGGGCATTCATTATATCGGTACGTGGGATGAACATGTGAAAAGATGGAAGTAGTGTGTGTGAAGAATGAAAAAGAGAAGTTTAATTCCTGCGAACTTCCTCACCTGGCCGTGCTTGTTGGAATGTTTTGGAAATTTACAAAAATAATCACCCTATTACAACATGAGAAAGGTGGGAGGGGGGATTTCAGATGCAATTCGTTTGAAGCATACTGAGGCCCTTAGTTTGCAGTGTAAAGATTATAAAAGATACACTAGGAGAAGTAACATAAGCTACTAAGAGACAACCTTGTCATAGGAAAGTTGCTACGTTCCGAGAAGTGCAGAGTTTTTCAAATGATTTCGACAGTTCTCTATAGATAACAGCAGTTAGAGGAAGAAGTGGCATTTCCCCTGTGATTTCAACACATCACAAATGTGAAGCAATTGCCGCTTGTATGAACCACTGTTTCTTTACATTATACAGCTAATGACAAGACTTGTTTTTCTCTTCGGGTATGGTACAGTACTCAAGTAATCATGAAGATTAAGAGCATGATAATACATTTTCATGTCAGTGACACATTTGCCTCGTGGTAGCCTATGAACCACCAGCTTGAGAACCACTGAACGAAAAATGCAAACACCGAAAATCACACAGGAGTCACAATGAAACACTGAAGTGGGACAAGAAAAGAGTGTCAGATCCGAATAATACTAGTGGTCCTGTGTATTTAAATGTGTCTTTAAAGACGTTGAAAATGAGTGAGGGTATCCCCCCACCCTCACCCCCCACCCCACACACACACACCTTTCGCCAATGACTAATCACCAACAAAAAACAGTTCCTGTTCAGTTGATATCTGTAAGATCTTTAATGACATATTTGGACAGACTGGGGAACTGTTATTACAGACACAAATCATTTGTTAAGGTGGAGATTGTTGTAATGTGATTGTGATATCTACAGGGCTGATTCTGAGCTCTTTCCACAAGACAAACTTGATGAGAAAATGAACTGCAAATATTCCCAACCTGCAACAGTTGCATGTGCTGTATGTCACAGTAATATCTGCGGTTTTAGTGCTTTACACTGTGGGATGTTTGCATGAATGTGTGCCCTTGTCAGAACATTCAGATGCAGTCCACCCCTGTCGCACACAGACAGACAGTTACTGTATCTCCACAAACTCGACACGCTCACTTACGTCCGACCAATCATGTAGGCCAGCAGGGAGAGGATAGCCCACAAAAGAAGAAGATAAGGAAGAGGAGAGAGAAAAGAAGGAAGAGTCGAATTAGGATGAAGATGTACCGCATTATCCCAACAAACCGTTCACACAGAGTCTCATTTGTGAGCTCGAGGAGAGAGGACAAACTTGAATGAGTCAATTAAGGTAAAAAAAAATCTTTGTCTGAAACTCGGACGTTTATCTAGATAAAGTTTTTCTTTAAAGGCTTTACTATTGATTTTAACCAGAGAGGCCTTTAGTGGACAAAGAGTGAACCTCTCACTAGTAACTGGAGACGGAGGTAAGGGTTTGGTAGGAAAAGGGCCAAATTTGGCTTTCTAGATGCCCTGCTCTGGACTTTTTTTCAGCCTGGCTCAGGGGTCCTTTTGCAATCTTTTTTTTTTTTTTAGCTGTTTAATCCTCTGGATCCTCACAAGGTCTCTCTGTTTTCTCTTTCTCACACATATGAACGCAGAACATAAAATTCCACCTGAAGAACAAGTTGTTAACAGCTCACTGTATGGCCAAAAGTATATGGACACCCTAACATTATAGTGATCGCTGAATATCTTATTCCAGCCTCCCCTCTTCTGGTTTCAAGCTTTCCACAAGATTTTGGAGCCTTGCTGGGGGATTTGCTCCCATTCAGCCACATAATCATGAGGTCGGCCACTGATGATGGGTGATAAGAAGTGGTGGATAATCAGATCTTACCACTACAGCAATGTAAAATGTAATGTAAAAAAAGTTTATTAGCTTGTTAATCCTACTAATCAATTTTTAAGCAGCATTTATATACAGCTGTGTAGTATAGTCCAGTGGTCCAGAGGTCGTGAGAGGGTGAATGGGCTTGGAAAGGAGAAAAAACACATATTTATATTTATATTCATTTTTTGGACTTTTCTCTAATCTTTGTTTTTTTGTGAAATATTGGATTATATATTGGTGAATTATTTAAATGAAAACATCTGAGAAGTTTGAGCAGGGGAAATCTCGAGTATAGCTAATAACTAGCAAACATCTGAAATGGGACGGGGGGCCACAACCAGACACGAGCCAAGAAGTCTGGGAACCACTGGTTAATATTCAACAATGTAGTAGAAGTATAAAGTAACATAAAATGAAAATATTCAAGTAAAATCCAAGCAAACTGTACTTTACTTGAGTAAATGTTCTTAATTACTTTCCACCATTAAGGCCTGGTTCACAGTCAAGCACTTCAGCTCATCCCAAAGGTGTTGGATGAGATTGAGATCAGGGCTCTGTGACACCAAAGTGAAAAAAAACACCTTTTCTTGGACCTCGCTTAGGGGACGGGGGCAGAAATGTTATTCAGTCTTCCCTTACTGTATCTGGACCTAAAGGACCTATCTCAAAGTAACAGAAAAACAGCTCTGGACCAAAAGTACACAAAAGTACGAAGACAGGGGTGTCCGTATACTTTTGCCCATATAGTGTAAATCAAAATAGCTTCTATGCAATGCTGATTATGGATTACATAACCAATTAGCTGTAATTACATCACACGTTTTGTGATTATGCAAGGGCGAGCCCCTCAAAAGTTTCATAATTACAATGACACCATTGAAAACTTCACTTCTTTCAACTCTGTGTCGCCTCTCACACACTTTTCTCTTGATACTCAGACGCACTCACATGTTCCACCGCAGGCATGTATCGTACAACTGACGGAGCAAATGGGAGCAAATGAGAGTGAAAAGAGGGAAATATTTTTGACCAACCTCTCCAGTAGGATGTATTCCATCTCCATGGCAACACGACAACTTTACTGTACTGCCCTGCCTCAGTGAGCCGAATCCAAAAACTGAATCAAAACTTTTTCTTTTGCCAAACAAAGGAGCGCTGAATGTTTTCCTGATCTCCTCTCTCTCTCTCCCTCTTCTACTTTCCCCTTTCTCTCTCCTTCCTTCTCTCTCTCCTCTGTGTACACAGTAATGCTTTGTTTGGAGCTGAGATAAAAGAAACAAAAGACACCATTGACAAAAACGACTCTGTGTCCATCCGTGTGTGTGTGCGTGAGTGTGTGATTATGTGAGAGTGGGATTGCAATTACATGCTTATTTCTGTGTGTGTGTGTGTGTGTGTGTGTGTGTGTGTGTGTGTGTGTGTGATTGTAGGCGTACATGTCTGATTTTGTATGCATGTGCTTGTGTGCAATTATTTGAAAAAGAGTGTACAATTATGTGTGTGTGTGTGTGTGTGTGTGTGTGTGTGTGTGTGTGTGTGTGTGTGTGTGTGATGCGTGAAAGGAAACACGAGAGAACAGAAGAGCGGAAGGGAGAGAGAAAGAGATCTGTGACAAAAGGGCCTCGTTAGTATTCTGGAGTGAGGAGTAATCCCCCTCCATCTCGCCCTCTCTGTATCCCCCTCACACACACACACACACGCACGCACACACACGTGCGCACACACTTTTTCTTTCTCTTCCCCCTCCGTTTGTTTCACTCTCACCTTTCTTTCTCTTTCTTTCCTTCTTTTACTTCAAATAATTTCACTTTATCATTATCATTAGCAGAGTCGCATAAGGCACCAAAATAAGATGAGATTTAATGATAAGATTGGAAAATAACTTTCTAATTTCTGTCACTTAATGTGTAAACATTTGTTTAACAGAAAATAACTCCCCTGTACCCTCCATCTCCTTGCTTCCCTCTCTTTCTCCTTTCTCCTTACTTTTTAAGTTTGATTTTCTACAGTTCCTTCCTGGTACCGAGACTGCTGTTAATCAGCTGACAGATACTCAACAATATAACACTGAGCTCTGGTAGTGATGGGGATGCAGTGAAGGTGAACACAATAGCTTGCCAAAAGTTGTTCAAAACAGGAAACTAATATAAGTTAAGAAAGTATGTGGTTCCTAAGGAAGCACAAATCACTTCTTGACTGATTTATTGATTGACTGAAACACAGTAACTCTGCACACAAACGTTGGGGATAAAAACACAGTTAAGCCTGATGAGTTTTTTCCATTATGCTTCTCCAACGTCTCAGAAATAAAATACGTTTTTGTTTATTTTTGGTCATATTTTCCCACTTTTTTACTTACTTTACTGCAGTAAACTGCATGATGAGAGCGCTAAAGCAAGCACTAAATAAATGTCAGAGTTTACTAACCATTGCCCCCATCTCACTCATGTTGTGAACTGATTTCAATATTTTTAAAGCTTTAATCAGTTTTCTTTGCTGCATTTGGAGAAAACATACTCTATGTATATTTCACAACTACGGTGTAAACAAACTGACAGTATTCATCAGATGTGACGCTCTAAAATCAGATGATCTGATTGGATGTGAACGCTGACAAGATAGTTTAGTTGTCCGTAACCTCAGCTTCATTCCTCTCTGACGGTCCTCACATGTGGAAGAGCATCCTGTGAAACTTTGCACCAAACTCTGCAGATGTCTCTGCATCAAATAGCATCTGAGGATTATTATTAGGACAGCTGCAAACTTGCCACAGTTCATAATGTGGCTATAAATAAACAAACTATGAGCTTTGAACTGTGAACAAGTCAGTGGTCATCATGAGGGAAACAACCAATATCTGCTTTTTTCATTACCTAAATTTCATGTAGCTTACATCATTTTGATGCTTGGTCAGTTCAAGGTAATATGGGATCTGTGAGCCTATAGATGATTTCACATTCATTTAAAACTCGGACATTTGGCCAAATTACAAATTCAGAGGTTTTTAATAGTTTGCCATTTCTTTTTAAGAGTATGTTACTAGTGAAATACAACACTTACCAGTGGAAATGCAATAGAAATACAGTACATTAGTTGATAATAAATGAAACATAAGTTTTAAATCTATTACAATATGCACGTTTCCTTTCTGGATAAGTCATTATCCAGGTAGGAACCAATGAGACCTACCTTCTTACCTTACCTTTACTGTATAAGAAAGATTTTTAATTTCTTAATTTAAGAAACAAATGCATTTTGTTGCCATACAAAATTCTTTATTTTTTTCTTGGGTATTTTCATTGCACTCTGCTGAGAAATGAATCTGCTTACCTTTTCAGTTGCGTTTGCAATCTAATTGACTCATGCAGAGAGGAGTTAGGAGCCCGGAGCCTCAGCCTTTCGTCCACATGTCTGCTTTGTTGTCATACGCATGCTCACACGACACGACCGGGACTGTAATTCTGCAGGAAGAGTAACTTCAGCAGCCTGCGTCCCACAACACTGATACACCATTGAGGAGAATTATGGAGACAGTCATTGGCTCATCGGGCTCCTGTTTCTGACCCAAAGCCCGGTCTCACCGCTCGCAAATTCTTCCCAAAGAGACAGGACTTGGCTTTATAGGAGGCCTCTCTCTCTCACTTTTACTCTTTCCCTGTGCCTCTCTCTCCCTCACTCCCGAATTCCTGTTGTGTCCGGCTCACATCTGTGTAATTGCTGTAATAATTGATCGCCACTTCTCCCAGTTTCAGTTCAGTATCAGAATAACCCGAGAGGCCACAAATGCATCATACTGCGGCCTGAAAGAAAGAGGTTCAAAATATTACTTTTTTTCCCACCATGTTTTGTTGGGTTTGTTGTTGCATCACTCCTTCGCCTCCCAACTAAATGCACAATGTCCACACACACACACACACACACACACACACACACACACACACACACACAGATGGATGCACATGTTTGGGGCCTCACAAGCACATGCCAACAAACAGCCCCAACAGACCACCCCCTGCAGCACACACACACGCGCACACACACACACACACACACACACACACACACACACACACACACTCTTTTAGGGGCACCACAGAGCCCCCTATTCATATAACTTCTGTGGCCGGCGTTTGCTGTGTCCAAGAGCGTCTGTACGGAGCGTCCTGTTAAGCTCAAACACATAAAGAGGGACATCCGTGAGGTGAATACGATCCCTTATTCTGCCCCAGGAGAGGGTGACAAAGCATTATTTAATTAAAAGAGGGAGGTGGATGGAGTTGATGAGGGCCATTGGTCCAATGTGCTGAAGAGTTCCTGTGTGTCCGTCTGATGCAATGTTTTTTTGTGGCATTTCTTGTGTTGATAAAGAGGCATGTACCGAGAATAAACAGCTAAGGGTGTAAGAACTAGCTGAGAACGAGGCTGACACTTTGCATGACCTTACGTCGACTGTTCAAGCTGCATTGAAATGCACTGCAAAGACTGCAGCTGATTACAATGCGTTCTGCACCTGCATGACAGGAAAGTCCTCACCATAGTGGAAAGCACTAGTCTGTATTTGTTACCCAAAAATAAAAGTAGACACCGAAGAATCAGACCAAACCAAACTAACCAATCCCCTATATGCTCTACTACAAGTGGAAAATATGTGTTGCAACTGCCACTGGCATTGTGAAAAGAAAAGGCGGGGAAAAAAACATAAAAAGGAACTCTCGAGCATGACAGACAGGCCGCAAAAACTAAATGTTTCTGTTATCTGTGGCATATGTACGAAGCATGACAGATCACTTTAGTGTGTCAGTGTCTTGTGGTTGAAAGCATCCGCTCACCACACCATAGCAACACAAGTTCGTCATAAACTTAAGCCAGATCTCTACTTCTATTCATTTAATTCACTGAGTTTACGTAATATATATTTAGCTCATGCATGTGTGCACTTGGGTGGCACCTAAACTGTGGAATGAATTATCATTTATAATCCTACTTCTGTGTTTTCTTTTAAACGTCATTTTAAACGGTTGATAACTGACTTGTACGATTTTACGTATCCTGGACAATATCATATTATCTTATCTCATTTATCTGGCTTTACTTTTAAGTGTAAATTTGTGTTACTGTTTCTCATTTCCTTTGTTAAAGCACTTTGTCACTATGTGAGGGAAAGTGCTTTATAAATAAAGTTATGATAATTATATATCAGTTGTGGTATGTGCCTTCTTGCACTGAATGTGAAGTGTGCCTTTACGTGGACTAGACTACAGCTGCTGTTTTTACACCCCTGCACCAGCGTCACTCAACACACACACACACACACACACACACAAATCCCTGCACATTTCTTGTAAATTACAGTCATGCACTAATTTTATGGGGAAGCTGGATCAAACACGTGTGTTCCCTTTACTGAAGGTCATTTGCGGCAATTCCCCATGATAGCATTTACTGTAGGCAGGAACTATGTTTAGCAATAGTTGTCCAAATGTTACTTAGTTACTTTTCACCAGTGAAGAAATGTATTAATACACCAGTTATATAAAGTCATAAACTAAGTACATTTACTACTTTACTTAAGTATTTCCACTTTCTGCTACTTTATACTTATACTCCACTACAGTTCATCTGCAAAGGTTTTGCTTTTTCACTCCACTACATTTATTTAAATTAAATAAAAGACCTGAGTACTTCATCCACCACTGCATTTCTTTAAAACGTAATATATTTCAACTGAAATAGGTTTTGGGGACTATTTCAAGTGGGAGATGACATTTTGAGATGAATAACTGCACAGCAGGTGTGATGATTTACGTCAGCTTCTAAGTAAAACATGATTGTAGTTGTTGTAATGTTGTAAAAAGGACCAATGTCCTACAGTAAACACACAGATTTGGCCATATATTATTAAAAATATTCAGCATACTATGTACTGTATCTTTAGAGCAGCCAGTATGTGATCATGTTCTTACTTTTGAGGGGAAGTTTTCTACAGTGAGCCACACATGGAGCCTGACATGAGACACAAGCATGATTCTGGTGTGTGTCATCCCTTAATGGAGAAGTTGATGAGTCTTTCACAACCTCAACATGTTCCACTGCTGTTTGAGTGTGTCTGGCTTTGACTGAGTTATTGTAGGTGACATTTCACAACACATCAGCTGTTGAACGGGAACGTGTGACCTGCGCTGCAGTAACTCAGGCCTGAGAAAGAAATCATCTGCTTAGCTTCACCACATCCTCTGTGCAATGTGTGTGTGTGCGTGTTTGTGTGCCTGTTTCTGTGTGTGTGTGTGTGTGTGTGTGTGTGTGTGTGTGTGTGTGTGTGTGTGTGTGTTTGTGTGTGTGTGTGTGTGTGTGTGTCTGTGCATGTGTGTGTCTGTGCGTGTGTGTCTGTGCGTGTGTTTGTGTGTGTGTTTGTGTGTGTGTGTGTGTGTGTGTGTCTGTGCATGTGTGTTTGTGTGTGTTTGTGTGTGTGTCTGTGTGTGTGTGTGCGTGTGTGTGTGTTTGTGTGCATGTGTTTGTGTGCGTGTGTGTGTGTGTGTGTGTGTGTGTGTTGTGTGTGTGTGTGTGTGTGTGTGTGTGTGTGTGTTTGTGTGTGTCAGGGTCAGTAAGTGCGTTTGGCTCTATGTCAGTGGTGGTGTTGGTGGACTTAACTCCGTTTTTATTCATCCTTAGAAACTCTCTTTCTCCCCCTCTCCAGCCTTTTATCCAGCTCTTTATCCCGTCTCTTGCATATTTATTTGCTCGCTGTCTCACTTCCTTCCTGTACTGGTCTTGGTGTTCCGGGTTTAGGTGGAAACACTGACACGGGGTCAGAGAGAGTTTAGAGGCCTGCTGCGATGTTCCATCAATCACAGACTCATGAAGTCAGCATTTGTTCAGGAATTAATCTCCATTTCATTCATTCACTCTGTTCACCATCCATCAATATGTAATTAACTCATCAGCCATTCATTTGCCACACTGAACGTCTTGTAATGCAGTAGATTATAAATAATAATTTGTAAAATAATAGAGTATTGCATCATCTTATTTACTCTACAGGATATTTTAAAAACTAAAAGCTTAAAGTCAATGCACAAATCTATTGCTATTCCAAAATGTACTTAATAAAAGAGAATAAACATGTAATGACCCTTCAAGTGACTACTATACTTTCATTTTTGCATACAATGAATAACAAATCAGGCGTATTATTGGCACTAGTTCTTCAGTAACTCTGGCAAACAGTAGCTGCATGCATTACGTGTTAATAAAAATATAAAAACGTGAATACAAACATGATTTTGCATGCAGATGTTGCTCAAGGATCTGCTCAAGGATCTGCAAACTAAAGGAAACGTGCACCTCCACTGTCCTCCTGGCTCTTATTATGATTAAATACATCCTGCTACCCTTGGTGCAAGTATGAGTTCAGCCAGCAGGTGGCAACACATAACAAATTTTCACAACCTTTTCATTTGCAGGACTTCCTCTGTGTGTATTTGTGTGTTTGCCTGAAACTTCGCAGAAATTCTCAGGACGGCTGCTGATCTGTCTCGTGAGAACATGACAGGGCTTTAGTCTGCTCACCTGAAAAGAGATGCACAATTATGGCGTCAGATTTGTGGTAACAACAACAAATAACTACACAAAATACATTACTGCTCAAGACTTGCAAATGTGTATGAAAATATGTAAATAAAAGTGAGGTTTTCGTGTGTGTTTTCCTGTCCAAAAACAAATACAAGCTCACATTAGTAAATTTCCAACCAGTTTGTTTGTTTTTTACAGAATTTGTGCTTTATTAATATTAGATAACATAATATATATAGCATTTGCACTTGAAATTGGCTATTTTGTCTGCATATGATGTCATAACATAGGTGTTTGTGCAATTCCTTACAGATCGGGACACAATTCAAATGCATCTGAATATAATAATCTAAGCTCAAAAGTCCACTTAGTAGCTTTCAGAGCTTTCAAACACATCTTACAGTCTTATTCAGTGAATGAAACTGGCGCAGGTGTCATCACGTGACCTAAATCAGGAACTTCAGTCATGTGATATGCAGATTTGGAAAAGAAAAGAAACACATATTTGAAGAAATATATATTTTACCAAAGACCAAAATGGGTAGAGAGGCGAGGCAAGACGGAGGCTTCTTCAGCATCTTGACAGATGACAGGCTGTAAGCACAGAGCTCACTAGTTACAAGAGCTTTGAGAGGCTGGTGCTGCGACTAGTGGTGCTCTATATATGAACGAATAAATCTTTGACATCAAATCTTCAAGCTGAACTAAGAGCACTGAATCATCTGTCTTCATGACTGAATCAGCAGCTCTTTGCATTGGAGCGCCCCTCAATGGTGACAGAAAGCACCACCGTCAGCTCACAGTGACATACAGTGTGTTACTACCTGGTTAAAAGGTTACTGAGAGACAGTGAAAGTCACAGAAACAATCACGGTGCAATATTCTGTTGCAGAATTATTACTGATGAGTTATTAACATAATAAAGAAGGGTTATATGGGCCTAGTTTTACACTGAACTGAACAAAACAGTTCAAACCAGCAACAGACAGAAATTAAGACACTCAGAAGCAGCGACTTTATCATCACATCACATTATTATGAGGGGTGTTGCTATTTCTTGATGATTTGAAACAATAACAAACAGCAGCTACAAATCTTTGCACTGAACTGAATCAAATGATCGGAATCAGGAAAGTGTGTCGTACTTTCCACCTCTTGTTGCAACATGCATTAGGAATGGCCTCATGTTTAACAACACACACATGGATGCTATCAAAATCCCTGCAGCATATTTAGGAACTATTTCCATCTGGAGAGGCTGGGTCCCTGTTACAGAGCGTTCAAGGTTAGAGAAGCTCGGGGCGATACTGGTGAGGATGCCACATTTGCATGATCGCGTGAGTTCAAATGCTTCAGAGAAGCACAGCAGAGCCCCGGGCAACTGTAATTTTACCGTCTGTTCACTCTTCCAGATTAACCTGTGGAAGACTGCAGGGACTATACGCCCTGTTAAGTTATATAAGTACAGTAGTTTGAAGCAAGTGCAAATAAACACTTCTCTCTCAGACTGACGCGTTGGAACAAGTGGAAATTTTAACCTGCTGGTGGCACTAGATGAAGCGTCAGGGGATTTATGGGGATAATTATGATTCGTCCTCTGGGAACCATGAATGTCTGTAGCAAATTTCATTATGATCCATCAAATAGTTGTCAAGATATTTCAATCTGGGCTAAAGTAATGGAGCAACAGGCCGTCCCACCAACCAACCAACCAAAACTGCCATCCCTAGAGCCATGATGCTTAAAATAGATTCAAAAGCTCAGTGCAAAGGCCTATAGTGAGAGGATCAGGTGGTGCAACACAAAAAGATGACCCACATTGTTTCCTTGACAATAAATTGCTGTTACTTGATAAGCATTGTGTCTGTATGCACACCTACACAGAAACATTGTGATGAAAATGGCTTCCAGGTCAGTTTGAGGCTTAAAAACTGCAGGAAAGAGTGTAAATCTGCTGTTTGATTCAAATATGTAATAAATGTATGAACTGCAGTGTGTAGTATGGAGCTGCAATAATGTAAAAAAAAAAAAAGATTTTGTATATTACACTTAATTCATCAGAGAGGAGCTCAATGTGCAGGAAGCAGGAAAAATATAAAATAAAATACGGCAATGAGGAAGACTATGAGTAACATGAAACTTGCAAGATAGAAATACTGTTCTGTACTAATAAGGTAACAGTAATAATATAGTATATACAGAGTTCCCACGGTCATGAAATTCCTGGAAAAGTAATGAAATTAGAAAAACTGTTTTCCAGGCCTGGAAATGGTTTGAAATTAACAGAATGATTTGGAAAAGTTCTGAATATACATTGTTTTGGCTATTGTTGAAAATATGTTCATAAAAATCCCAAAACACAACGTTACACAAAATACGTGACCGCTGAAACATCACTAGCATCACGTGATGCACACTGGCGTATTCAGCTAGTTGGCCGTGGGAATATCTGAAGTTGTCAAGCAGTTTGCTTATCCACAAATGCCTGGGAAGTGTGTGTTTAATAATGTTTGGCTTTCAAACGACAAATATAACACACAGCTCAAGAGAGAGGTAGACCCTAGCCTGCACTCTATGATCGCTATATAGGCCTACCTATTCTAAACTACTTAAATAAATATTATGGAAAAGTTATGAAAAAGTTTTGAAAATTCATTGGTAAGAATGTGTGGGAACCCTGTATATAAGCAGATGCAGTTTGGCTGCAGCACAGTTGGCCTGTGGCACTTTTTCTTGAGGGCAATATCACCTCGATCTGCAAAGAAACTAAAGCTTGTGTCTTTTTTTGTTTTTTGTTTTTTGTTTTTTTAAAATAAATTCCAAACCCTTCCACCAGTGATTCTTCTCTAATGTGCTTGCAGAGTGAGAGCAGCAGCAGGTTTTGGCTGCCACTGCATGTTGTATAAACACCCGACAACTCAGATCAGCAGTTACATAACAATGAGGAACCAGAACACTGGCTGCTCTGTGCTGCTACCACAGCAGGTACATGAAACAAAACAAAACACACACACACACACAGTTATATGTATGCCAGCAGTGGAAAGTAACTAAGTACATGCTTTCAAGTACTTTACTTGAGTGCCACTTCATACTTCTACTCCACTACATTTTAGAGGGAAAATTGTACTTATAGATTATAGATTGAACTGCCCAAACATTAAAATGCTGAGTCAATTCATCAATAATAATGATTCATGATATAATTATATAACACTCTCAGAGACCATTTCCTGCATCAGTAATTTTAACTTTAAGTACATTTTGTCGCTAATAATTCTTTAATTTTACTTATAACATTTTGAGTGCCGGACTTTAACTTTTTACTTTCATATTGCTACTTTTACTTGAGTCAATTATCTGAATACTTCTTTCACTACTGATACATTCACACAGAAACAGTATCAATGGTCATAGATACACTTACACACACAGAAGAAAACAAACATGCATGTGTGCCTGTACATATACACTCACCAATATTTCAAAAGCATGCGCATTAAAATCATCTGGGCTCATTCTGTTTGCCTTTCTTTGCTCCACTGTTGTTCACTGGTGTTTTTAGTAACCTCCATGACTAATTGTCTAGCACCACCATGCTAAATCTAACGGGTACTGAGCACAGAACCCTCTTCGTTTCACATTCCTCTAATTCTACCAATATCCAATATGTCAACCCTACACACCGTCTGTCTCATAGCCTAAGAGGCTGACGAGCACTTCCACACTCCCAGGGGAACGAAACCTTTCAATCTTAATGACACCATGTTCCTTTCTCTAGCGCCACCATCAGGCCAGAGGACAAACTTTGCCTTTTCAGCCCTACTGTCTGTAAGAATTGCAAAATTATTAGTTCAGCGCCAAAACTATAAAGTAATTTCACGTCCACTTACTACCTTTATTCCGTAGCGTTCAACTGTCATCTTACGATCTATTATAATTGTTTTGTGAAACAATCAGTATGTTGGTTTTTTGTTGTTGTTGTTGTTTTTTTTTGCACTAGTGGAAAGTAACTAAGTACATTTACTCAAGTACTGCACTTAAGTACAGTTGTGAGGTACTTGTACTTTACTTTTCTGCTACTTTCTATTTATACTCCACAACATTTCAGAGGGAAATATTGCACTTTTTTACTCCACTACAATTATTTAATAACTTTAGTTACTGAGATTAATTATACAAAATATAATCAACAAATAGATTCTGATGTAAGGTCAAACTTTATTGATCCCTGAGGGGAAAATTCACAAGCTACCCAGCGGTATAAAGTAGCTAAAAGTAGCCCCTCCTTTAGCTGCATCATTAGAGTGATGTACACATTAATGCATCACAGTACTTTTACTTTGGCACTTTAAGTATATTTTGATGCTAATACTTTTGTACTTTTACCTAAGTAAAAGATCTGAGTACTTCTTCCACCACTGTTTTTTTGTTTCCTCTCCAGCACTTTGGTGTTGTGGAGTGTAATAATTGCATGTCTGTAGGTTATATAGGGTTAATGTCTGGTATGAATTGTTAGCATCTCTGTACTGTTTCCTGCTCACACACACACACACACACACACTGACACATTCCACACTAGGATTCAGTTTACTGCTGAATGGTGCTGTAATGTGTGTGTGTGTTTGTCCACCTTAATGAAACCAGATGTCTAAAGCTGAGCTACGACTTCAACACCTGCAACCTTACATTTTGTTGCTGGGTGTTTTTTCCTGTCGTGATCATCAGCAGTGTCCTCCTTCTTCCAGGCAGAGAGAGATTTTAACCTCAGATAAGAATGATGACAGACTGATCATGTGTTGTGTGGAAGAGATGTGATTTTCCATAAGACTTGGTGGTCGCTTGAATGATTGTTGTTTTTGTAAACCCTTGAGGTATTACTTTGATACTTAACAGTTGTGGAAATGTGATGAATTCTATACAGGAAATTTTGTGTCATGGAAACCAGAAAGAAATGGACAGAGATCCATTTTAACAATGTCAATTTATGACTCATATTTTCTGAAATGTACTGTATGCTCGCTTGCCACTTATGACCACAAGTTAACAGCTGCTTAAGAGCTTAACTCCCTCCAGCAGCAGTCTTTGGTTCTTTCCTACACATTCAAATAGCCTAGAGGGGAGTTTTACAGAACAAGAAAAGGGGTTTTCCCCTGTAATTATTAACAAATTACAGAGGTCTAGTATTCAGGAAGCTTTCTAAGAAATAAAAGTTAAGTTTTTCTTATCTAGTAAATTATTATTAGAAAACTAAGTGACCCGTGAATCACCAGAAATGATGCATGGTCAAACTGATTGTTCCTTTTATTTTTTTTTTTTGTTTGTATCGTGCATGGTGATTGCATCAGCACCAAAAGCAACACGACCACGTTGGGAGAAATGCGGTGTGCTGCGTTAAAGTGCTGTAGGAAATCTTGTTGTTAATACACTTAAGTGGTCACGTAGGCTGGATAATGAAAAACGTGGTTACAAACGAGACTGGGAGGATTACAGTGGCACCCAATAATAGAATTATATTATATTTCAGAAGTGTAACAACCATGTATTTTAGTATTATTATTGTTTGGCTTTTTTAGTTTAGTATATTACTGTTATTTGTCATCATGTCGCTTTACATAGGCTATAGTTAATTTCCTCTTAATATGAAGGAAACAGCTTAGATTAAATGATTACATGTGTATTGCTGTAAAGGTTTTAAAAACTATAACAATATCTACAATATCTACTAGCTTTTAGGCTACTATAATACATATTTTTCATTCCACACTGTTTCTATTTTTGGCGATGGGAACTCTTTTGTTTACATTTAGATAACAGATCCTGCCTTTAAAAAACAGCTGCCTCGTGTTTATTTTGTCATAATTTCCGTCTAGACATATTCCTGACTCTTGGCTTGTTTTGGAAGGAGCTCCTGAACGCACCATTGGTTGCTGGGACTACGAGCGCATCAGAAGCGCGTCCGAACAACGCCTGCGCTTCGACCAATCAGAGCCTCAGCCGGGCTGCCGGGCTGTGACGTGCAGTGGGATGTGCCAGCCGCGTTGTGGAGGGGTCGGGGGGTGTAAACCAAAAACCGGTCCGTCCATCAGAAAACCCGGATAACCTTGATAGACTCACGCGGAACAACCTGCCGACTCGATCTGCATCTCGTTTCATCATGCTCTCCATGTCCGAGTTCGTGTCTGGGTGAGTATAAATGATTACTAGAATATTACAAAGCATGTCTCCTCCTGTTGTGATCATTTATACCGCTATATAGGCTACAATAATCCTATATTTCTCTTATAATTTCGCTGTGATGTGGTGACTTATCGGTCTTGTCTCCATCGCTCATTTCACAAGGGGAAGTTACATGTGGGGGCAATGAAATACCCTCACATGTAGCTACATCTTTCCCCGAATCCCCAGAGAAACCGGTTAGAAACAGAGTGACTCGGGCTGTGTAATTAAACTGATAATTAAAAAACGGGCTGCCTCGTCGCGACGTCACGCGTCTGAGGATGCTGCTCAGTTACGCAGAAGAGATGACTGCCTCTGACGTTAACTGAGAAAAACGTGCTCTTCTATAACGCAATAAAGCGCGGAAGAGCCCCGGTTATCTCACCGACGGAAGGAAAAAACCCCCACTTGGCACATACGCTCCGCCGTTACGTAATTTCTATAAACCCAGCGACCCCTTTCCTCACAGAGGAAACAAACACAGACTGAACTTGAGTTTTGTTTGGCCACATGTGCCAAGTGACCCAGCAAGCAAAATATTGAGCCAGTGGCTGATTTTATTTGGCGTGTCGCACTCTGGTGAACCGCCTGCGGGTAAAGTTTGGCACACAGCAGGGAGGCCACATTATGGCTTTCCGCAGATGGGCCACAAAACTCCTTTTTTGGACTGGACGCTGCGGGACAACCAGCGATGTAAGGCACTGTGCTTACAGTATAAGGCGTGTTAAGGTACCGTGTCTCATCACCTGAATATGACGCATTGTTTGCACAATAAAGCCACTTGAACCTTTTTATCTCCAGAAACACAGCAGGATATAATGTGTGTGTGTGTGTGTGTGTGTGTGTGTGTGTGTAGCCTACTTGCGTGTTTATGTAATTATTACTCAAAGCCAGCTTGGAAAGTTCATAATTTCAGTTCAGCGACTGTACAGGATGCCCCCATCGCACAAATTCCTTCAGTTAACTCAGACGTTCCTGGCTATTTCCTGGTAACTGAATGCAGCATGACCGTGGAGACCGTGCAGAGAGGGGAAATGAGGACATCACTGCAAAAGAGCTTTATTCTCTCTTAAAATGAATATTGTCTCGTCAGAAGGTGTAGTTCAGCACGTGTTGACAAAGCTTTGGTGTTATTGATGATTTTTTTTTAAAAGTAAAAGGAAGAAAGGGAACATATTAATACCTCAACCCCATCCCACGCCTTTTGGATGAATTAAAACACCACCTGCAAGCCAAACATCAGTGTTGGACCTCAGCAATGCTCTTGAGGCTGAATGGAGCAAATCCTTGCAGCCAGAATGTTGCATAAAGCCTCCCAAGAGGAGTGGAGGCTGTTACAGCAGCAGATTAACGCCCATGCCTTTTGAAATGAGATGTTTAGCAATCACATATGGTTGTAATGTTCCAGCACCACATACTTTGTTTGGGGTCCACGTACTTTTGGCCATGTAGTGCGTTTTAAACATGACAGAAAAGAAACTTTGTTGACCTGAGAGTTTAGTACATACGGGACTGATGTTTTGTTTTTCTGCCTCTCTCAGCGTCAGCTATGAGGAGTGCCGGGCCACAGCTGATTGGCTGCTGTCCAACACACAGGTGCGGCCAACTGTGGGAATCGTGTGCGGTTCAGGTCTGGGGGGGCTGGCTAAGATCCTCAAGGACCCTCAGGTCTTCAAATACAGTGACATTCCCAACTTCCCCAGGAGCACAGGTATGCCCAACCTGCAGCTGTTAATGTGTGTGTGCATGTTTGTGGGCTTTAAGTAAATGCACTGAGTGGCTAACTGTGTGTGTGTGTGTGTGTGTTGCAGTGCATGGTCATGCCGGCCAGCTGGTGTTTGGAACACTAAAAGGGAAGCCGTGTGTTTGCATGCAGGGCAGGTTCCACCTGTACGAGGGCTACCCCATCCAGAAGGTGAGTGGAGATTAAACACAGCACCAGTCGGTATGCAGTAAAAGGCTACCAGTGGTGGAGGAAGTACTCAGATCTTTTACTTAAGTAAAAGTACCAACACCACAATGTATAAGTACTCGATTACAAGTAAAAGTAATTCATTTAAAATCTTACTTAAATAAAAACAGAGAAGTATTATAATCAAAATGCACTTAAAGTATCAAAAGTTAAATAATTTGTTATGCAACTTATATATTATTATATTATTGTATATATATTACAGTTTATATTATTATATCATAAAGTTCAGTAGTTTAGTCCAGTGGTTCCCAACCTAGGGGTCTGGCCCCTCCAAAGGGTCACAAAAGAAATCTGAGGGGTCGTGAGATGATTAATGGGAGAGGAAAGATGAAAAAACTCATTTCTGCTGCACAAATCAGTATCAGTATCTTGGGACTTTTCTCTAATCTTTGAGTTTTTAGTGAAAAATCGGTTAATTTGATCTCTTTGGGATCCAAACAGTTATTTAAATGAAACCATATGAAAAAAATGTAGAGGGGAAAAGTCCCATCAACAACTCCTTGACATCTGAGACAATGTGGCCAAACTAGACCAGCCGCTGGTTTCATCTTCAAATTCTATTTTATTAGTGGATCATATGTTTGTTTTAATGTAAAATCTTAATTTGAAATGTAACTAGTAACTATACCTTTTATATAAATGTAGTGGAGTAGAAGTAGAATGTTCAATTACCTCAAAATTGTACTTAAGTGCAGTACTTGAGTAGAAGTACCATTGAATGCTGGTAGACTACATGACTTTTGCAGTTATCTGCCTGTCCCAGACAACTTTTTAAAGTCTAAAGTCTGCACACAATCTGTGCTCGTGCCTGCCATGAAGGGTTTTCTAGTTCAAGCGCTTCCAAGACGTGTCTTTACATTGTTGTGAGATGTCACTTTAAAGAGGTTTGATCTTATCGTAGCCAAATATACAAATCCAGATACACTTGTAGGGAGAGAGGGAAAGTGTGAGATGGCGGATGAGCAACATGCAACGAGAGAGCAACAGGAAACACACACAGTGACTTCTCGCATGATTTTTGCTCCGGTCAATTTGTTTATTTGTTTGCACATTAAAAAAACACAATTTTTATAAAATATATGATATGATATGTACACAAAGACCCTCACATATATATATATATATATATATATATACACAACACACTTTTACCTCAGATATATGAGGTAGGGAGCTAAAAGCTTATACCTCCTCCTAGAAAGACTACTACAAAATAAAGGAAAAAAGCAGAGGAAACATCTGTAAATGTGAGTGTCTTTGTGTACATATTGTATCTTTTATAATTATATTTTCTGAATGTGCTTCTTTTTTGCTTGTAATGTTTCGCCGAGATTGTTTCTCCTGGTAATCCATTTTCATGAAAACTGCTCTGAAGTATTGCAAAGTTTCTCTAGACCCTCAGCGACGGTTTTGATCATAGCCATGTGAGAAGCATACAGTGGAGATAAATGAGATGTTGTTTGTGCCGCTGAAAGCACTGACAAGTGACATTTGAAAACTCTACTCAACAGCTGCCAACATCCAGAAACGTGGCCCCTGTTACTCTGAATAATCCACAGACCTCACTGTCCACAGCTTTCAGTAGGACAGTTTCTTTGGTAGAAAGTCGTTCCCATGAAAACTGCCAACAAAGAGCTTTGTGGAGTAACTGGGACATTGTTTCTGGAGAGACACAGCTTTTGAGTGTTTGAGTGCAGATTTCTCAGGGACAAACTTGAGATATGAAGCTCTCAAAACCTAGACAAAGAAAATCAAAACTATCTCGTAGTAAGTGTGTTTTAGAGGAACCAACCCTTTAAAGTTTTGCTGATTATCTACTGTAGGTTTTTATTTATTCAGCTGGTGTCTGGACAGAGTCACAGTCAGCAGAGTGTATGTTCCTCCATCGATGAGAAAACAACTGAAAGATTATCCAATGCAGTAAACATGACATGGAAATATCATTGTGCCTGAAGTGTTATCATATCAGTGGCATGATTATGTTATGCTCTGCGTTCTGTCAGTCACTTGAAGTGCAGATTAAGAAACGCATACATTCCCTCCAAAAACATTTCAAGGAACACACTTTGCATTTCTGTCTCCTAATTTTATCTGTTTCAAGCGTCTTTTGTGCAACTGGCACGCAAGTGTTTCTTTTATGTTGCGCGATTACAACCCTAACCCTCATGATATCTCTAAATATTATTATTATTGTGTGCGTGAGTGTTTGACATTACCTTGTGTTCTCCAGATCACGCTGCCCATGCGTGTCTTCAAGCTGATGGGCGTGGAGACGATGATCCTGACCAACGCAGCTGGAGGCCTCAACCAGGACTACAAAGTGGGAGACGTCATGATCATCAAGGACCACATCAACATGCCGGGCTTTGCTGGAGTCAACCCGCTGGCTGGACCAAACGATGACCGGTGGGTAGAGGAGAGGGAGAGATGGATGTTTTTACTGTTAACATTGTTTTTGTTTTGAAGCTGCTTGTGATTAATATTTTACATTCAAATGTGACGTATTAATGCTCAAAACAACCAGTATATTCCTGTCAATTGCATACTTTTTTATGTAGACCATCATGTAACACTCAGACTCCTTGCTGAAACAGAGACTACTCACAAGTCTTTGTGAGTAGTCGGTTCACCAAAATTACATTAACTTAATTTGCAAATGTTTTTCTTAGTATTTGGCCAAACTTTTTAAAAACAATTTGTCATCAGCTTAAAGAGGCCAAGTCATTTACATTTGAATTTCCCCTCTGGAGGTGAATAAAGTCTTATCTTATTTTTCTAGCAATTTCAAGCAAGCAGTCGTGACTCATTCTCTCTTCAAATGACTCAGCTATACCCTGCTTTCCCGCCCCCCGCCATATTTTGTTCTGTATTTTAGTTACATTTTTCCAGTCTCCTACACAAAGCTGCCAAACTTCATCCCCGGAGCGACAATAAGCTGTTGTCAGAGTCAACAAAAGCACCTTGTGCCCTCGATGGCTGGAGGCCAGAGGCAGCAAAACTCTCTAACAAGACTTCTAGCTTCAGAGCAGAACTCGGTCTAACGTCAGAGCACCGATGCAGGAAACAGACGGCTTATACGCTGTGTTTTCTTTCATCCGTGACCTGCAGGAGGGACCTGCTGACCTATGTGTTGGATGAGTTGCCTGCAGTATGTTATGCTAAGGTAGCTGATGCAAGAGCCAATGACACATGGATGGCTTTGTCATTAACCATTCTCAGAAGCCTGGTGTATTGCTGTAACGTTCACGGACTCATTTCAGTATTGAGTAGGGTTAGTGGTTGGCTAAACCTTCCCTCCTCTCTTCAGGTTTGGTGTCCGCTTCCCCTGCATGTCTGACGCCTACAACCGCGAGCTGCGGCAGTTGGCACTTGACGTGGCATCAGAGCTGGGCTACAGCAGCTTCCTGCAGGAGGGAGTGTACTGCGTCCTCGGAGGTCCCTCTTTTGAAACCATCGCTGAGTGTCGCATGATGCACAGACTAGGCGCCGATGCTGTTGGTGAGTGTCAAGTCCCCCCCACACGCACATTTTTCCACTTCTGTACTTGTGAGGACCTTCATCCACATTCCCTAGACCTTAACCTCAACCATCACAACTACACACCTAAACCCAACCCTTACCCTGACCCTGACCTGAACCTAATTTTAACCTTATACTGTTACCTTACTGTATTTATTAACACATTCAACACGCTCTCTCGTGACTGGTCATGTCTGATTACAACAAAAAGTAATGTATTTATAACAGGGGTTAGAGATGTGGATAGGGAAAAATAGGAATGCCTGTTAACTTACAGAGACACTGACTAACACCTGAATAACAAACAGAGATCTTTGCGGTGTAACTTCTCACCTCCTCTTTGTCTTTGCCGCAGGGATGAGCACTGTCCACGAGGTGATCGTTGCCCGCCACGCCGGGATGCGCTGCTTCGCCCTGTCGCTGATCAGCAACCGGGCTGTGATGGACTACGACAGCCAGGAGAAGGCCAACCACGAGGAAGTCCTGGAGACGGGCAGGGTGAGGGCCGAGCAGCTGGAGAAGCTGGTGTCCACCATGGTGGCTCGGCTGGAGCACAACAACAACTCCTACTGAACATGTCCCTGACACCAATGTACCTGGTCCCGGGTCAGCTGTCCTGCTAGATCTCTGCGTCACAGCGAGAGGATTTTTAAAATGCTAATGTAGTTTTAAACAGCCAAAAATGTTTCCACTGGCTGTTACTTTAAGTCTGGTCTTAAAATCCTGGAAACTGATCCACTTTTCTTATACACTCCTACCAGCAACGTTTACATTCTGATGATGCTAGTGTACTTTAGTACAGTACTGTATTCAGCCGACTTGTGTTTCAGTGAAACAGCATTGTGTAATTTCTAACTGAATAACTTTTAACTTAATAAAATATAAATATTTATTGTTTCAGTTATTTTACATTCCCTGATATCAGTTAACAACCGATATGGATACAGTGATATTCACATTTTTGAACATAGAGGACCAACTCGTCACGCATGTCTTTGTGAGATCTTGGCTAAAAGGTGGAAATAATACTTTCATATAGGGTAAAAGGTGTAAAATGTACTAAAATATTTATATTGAATGTATGTAAGTAGTGTTTTATTTGCTTTGGTGATGATATATTGAGACGAAGTAAGGGATTGTATCCTGAATGGGCCAGTTACCAAAGTATGTCTGATCAATATCTCCTTCCATGTCTTATCACTGTTAACAGACAGAGGTACAGAGGTAAAAACTGTACAAACTGTGGATCTACTATTACAATAAAATGACTTAACTTGAAAACAGTGTGGTTTTACGTGTGCTACATTTGAAACTAAAAGGTCGGATCTTTCTGTGCTCGTTTGTGGTTCGTTTGTCGGTGCGATGTACGAGATGTTTTTCCCGCAGATGTGTGGTCTCAGTCTTAAAAGGAAAAATCCACCCTCAGATCGTATACTGTTAGAAATGATCAGTCTTAAATCTCTGATGTTCAGCGATTCAAAAGTCCTGTTATTTCATTTTTTCATGTACAAACTTTCCCCTGACCCATCTCATCTACTTCTTGTCAAGTTAGTGGTTTCCTACACTTCCCACAATGCCATTTTTTTAAAAGCCACCACAGATTACCAACTGGGCAAAGCATGCAAAAACCCCCAGGTACAGTCTATTGTGTGGGGGGGGTTTTTTGTAATTTGATTAATTGCACGTTAGTTTGGTAATTTGCAGCACTACAGCAAATATAAACTATCACACGTAACCTAAAGAGACTCCTAGATTTGTACATACCTAATCTTTTGAGGCCCACTCTTACTGTCAAACTGTAACACCTTAATTATTTCCCTTGATATTGTGCTTCTACGGTGCATATTTTTAAATAAATTTGTGTTTAATCAAATTACCACAAACTAATTGACACACTAGAAATGTGGTGATTCTTGCTTGCAGGTTGCAGATACATTTGTGAGTCCTACGGGGCTCTTGCATGGGTTGCAAGCATGGAATTTGTTTCGATTGGTGAAATGTGTTGAAATTAGCGAGAGGGGAAATTATCTTATGTTGCAAATCACAGCTTGAATGTCGCAAATTTGGTGAAACGTTCCCCCGGGGCAGGATAGTACTAATACAGCAGAGGAGTACTGGTTGGTTTCTGGAGCCCAAAGTGAAATATAATGTGCATGGACGCTCCATTTATCCCCAGCCAGGTTCATCCAGCAACGAACAGACCTGAACTTGTTGGCATTGTTGCATGCAGTTGAACAGTAAAATGTCCCGTTGTTGCAGTGGATTCTCGTGTATTAATGCCACTGTTAGGCTCCTGTTTGATGGATTTCTGCATGATGAACATTAGCGCAAAATTACAAAACTGCTCTTTGATCCACAGGAACAGACACAAACATTTTATATTGTTTTATGCAAATCACTGGGGAAAAAAATCTCTCAAGCTCCTGGGTAGCTGCTGGAAATTCACTACATGGCCGAAAGTATGCGGACACCCAAAACATTACATGCATATGTGAGTGCTGGACATCTCACTCCAAAACCATGGGCATTAATCTGCTGCCACAAAGTTGGAAGCACACTATTGTGTAAAATATCATGAAGATTATTCCTAATTAAAACTAAAGAGCCAAGCCCAAACCATGAACATCAGCAACAGACCAAAGGTACAGGAGACATGTTTGGCCATATAATGTAAACTGTATTAATAAATGTTAATGTTTGGTCATTTATCTTCTACAGAAAAAGGGAAAATATACCAAAACAAACAACAATAAAATGCAAACTGTATCACCAAGATCTGTCTGCTAACCTGCAAATTCAGTGCAAGCTTCCCAGAGTAAAATTGCCAACAGATAAATCTAGATGCCCTCTGGGAAAGAGAACACCATCATGATGGCTGACATTTTTACTGTCTGTTTGTCCTTCACCTTATCAGACATGTTTGCCCTCCTTCTTCTTTACTGTCTGCTCACTCTGCCGCCGAGTCCATCCAATCTACACTCTGCCTCTTCCCACTTTCTTACCCAAAATATATCCACTGCCACTTGTCCTCCTCCTCCTCCTCCTCCTCCTCCCCCCAAAATAAAACATTTTCCGTGACGCTCAGGCACCAGAGTTTATGGCCATACAAGGTCGTGAGAATCCTATGAGCCGTGTGGTTTACTGCAGTGAATGAGCAGGTCCAGGTATCTGCACAAACTGCACGGATTCACTGCAGCGGGGGAATAGGGCTGCAACTAATGATTATTTTCATTATCGATTTATCGTTTAGTCTATAAAATGTAAAAAGAATTGTGAAAAATGCTCATCACAATTTCCCGAAGCCCAACGTGACGTCTTCAAATTGCTTCTTTGTCCGACCAACACTCCAAAACCCAAAGACTCTTCATTTACTGTCATAGATGACAAAGAAAAGCAGTAAACCTCACATTTAAGAAGCAGGAACCAATAAATGTTTGACATTTTTCCTTGCAACATGACTGAAATGATCAATCGATTACAAAAATAGCTGGCAATTAATTTTCTTTAGATCGGCCAATCGACAAATTGTTGCAGCTCTGGAGGGGAAACAAAGCGAGGCACAGGCAGTGCACTCTGTTAGCACACACTGACAGGCTATCAATAAGTTCACCTTCTAGTTCTACAGGTTAGATTTATGGCTACAAGCACACACACACACACAGTTCTTTAAACTCCAAAATGTGCTTAGGATAACTGGTTTGCAGTATGCAAATCATGTTCAACATGGGATTGTAAATTGTAGTGTAGGTCTGAAAAGTAGCTGTTATTTCTTCTTGGGACAATAAAGTCAAAGACACTGATCTGTTTGAGCGTTTGCCACCTCGCATTCGCGTCAACAATCTACCTTTACACTTTCAGATGAGTATGCACGTACACTTATCTAACACAAACACTATAAAATGTTAAATTTAAGTCCTGTATTTTTGAAATTATGGTTTAAAAAAAAAAAGGAGTGAGGATAAAGCAGTAGGTGTGTTTTCATAGCAGCAAAAAAACCTACTGTATTTCAACAGATATCTTTTTTAAGGAAATTAATAACGAGTGGACTGAGCGGACAAGAATCCTCTGTGTTCAAAAGGGGACATCAGCTTCTTCCTCAAACACCTTTATATGACTGTGTGTATGTTTGCAGTGAAGCTCTGCAAACAAAAAAAGCTACAGTACAGTAGTCAAACATGACGGCTGCTCTTTTAATTAAGCTGTCAATCTGGAAAGACACCGTCTATGAAAAAGGAAGCGTCTCTGGCACTGACCACCACTGTGGGGTGTTCTGTTCCAGAGCAGTGTTTATACTGTGCTTAACTACCTGCGTAACCCTTTCAACACCAAACTTATTAAACCACATAAATAACTGAAAGTATACTTAAAACCGGACCAAACCACAAAAAAAAGGCAGAGGAGCCAACAACGCTTTCCTGTCAGAAATGTAAGGATAGCGTGTCCAGATGAACCAAACCTAGCACAGCATCCCTGCTGACGAAGCTGACACTTTTTAACTCTAAGGTCTGAAGAAACAGGAAGACAAAGATCTCTCATCTAAAGGATCTTTAGGCCTGCAACAACCTGTGCACGACTTAGACTAACATCTCAGTTTTACAGGGTTTCTGCTTTGCATAGTGAGGCAGAGAAAAAATAATGCAAAACCATCAAATACCGAGCAGAAGGCAAGAGGTAGAATAGTGGAATGAATCTGGGATGACATGCATGAACATGGTAGTTAAACAGTAGAATGTGTCTTTGGCAACAACTACAGGAAAAGTTGTCAAACCACTGACGATCACAGTCAGGTGGCTACATTTATGTTTTGTAATAAATAGGAAGTTGAAGGTGTGAAGCTGCTGTTCCTGTTCAGGGAGCAGCACTGTAGAGTCATAGTTCCCTTTCTGCACTGTGATGTTTTAAAGGGTGAGTTATGCTGCCCTCTGCTGCCATTTCATCAACCAGTGAGACAAAACTACAGGGAAACAGTCGATGAGTTCATGAGTCAAATAATCAACAATTTTGATTTCTGCTTTGTCTCCGTTTTACATCTTTGGGTTTTTTGCTGCTGGTCAGAAAAAAGCAAACCACCTTAAGCCATCATCTCGGGCTCTGGGATATTTTGATGCCTATTTTTTCCCCATTTTCTGACATTTTATAGACTAAACCATGAAGAAAAATATTGGTTGCAGTCTTAATTTTGAGTACCAAATGATATCATGATGTCACATGACTTGGACTCGAGTCAGACTCGAGTCACAAATTTCATGACTTTAGACTTGACTTGACAAAATCAAAGACTTGCAGCTCGACTTGGACTTTAACACCAGTGACTCGTGACTTCACTTGGACTTGTTGACTTGAAAAGACTTGATACCTTCCCCCCAAGCCCAAAGATGAAAAAGTCTGTTATTTAAATAGAGATAAAGACAGGACAGAAACACAGAAAATTCATTCTGTTGTGGTTCTGGTTAACAGTGCTATGAAAGTGCAATGTCAGCACTGCTTTTTTTATGATTAAGTTTAGTCGCACTTGTTTTAACAAATAAATACAATTTTTAAAAAGCATTCATGATTTGTCAAAATTCAATATATTGTTACTCTGTTGTTAAAATGGCATTACATTTGGTGGAGAGCTCTTTGGACTTGCTTGTGATTTGCAAAACAACAACTTGGTCCCACCTCATTTAGTTTAAACTGATTTTGCGATGAATTCAGTGAATGATAATGAACTCGGCAAGAAAAGTTGCTTGTAGACGAGTAACTTTGAGGAAGTTAGTTATTGACAAATACGAGCACAGTGTGACGTCCAAAAATAGAAACACTAAAGACTCGAAAAAAATTCAGCTGCTGATTTTAATCATCCTTTAATATAAATTATAACAAAAGGGCAAAAGAATTTTGGGAATACGTTTTATGGAAAAATTCATCTCAGAACAATAGTCAGGCGTTTTTTTTTTTTTTTTCCAATGTTGACAGCAAAACATAAACCTGAGAGGTGCTTCACTGGCTCTGAATGGAAAGCCCTCTTGTGACAATAAATGGGAGAGTTTATGGGGATAATGAGCGTCTTGTGCTTCTGCAGTTTCAGTGCTGAGGTGATGAAGTAAGGCATATTTCTACATGAGAAGCTAAAACAAACTGCGTCTATGAGTGAAGATCAGCACGCAGGTAAGAGTAAGAGGAAATCTGCAGGATCTCTTTTTTTAACGACTCCACATTTCAGACATTGTTTTTTGGATTTCTAGCTTCGAAGGTGTCCGATACTGATACTCCGATTCAGTTTGAGGGTGGTGAAGTTTTAATAATTATAAGACAAGTATTTAAAAAAAGAAGCAAAGATCTTAAAATTGGATGGATTTTGCATAGTAAAATATGCATTAATGTACAAAGTCCGTGAGCAACGCAACAAGGTTGCAAATCCCAACAAAAAAAGCTGCCACTCACTGGCTTTTTAAATTTGGTTTTGAGGGTCATTTGTGTCTTTTCACCTGAGCTACATCCCTTCAGACTTCTCCACCTCAGCTGTACGTGTGAATGATTCTGTGCCGCTTCAAATGGTGCATCAGGATGAAGGTTTTCCCGCACAGCGAGCAGCTGTAGGGCCGCTCCCCGCTGTGCGTGCGCTGGTGGACCCTCAGACTGCTCTGCTGCGTGAACCTCTTCCCGCACTGTCCGCAACCGTACGGCTTCTCGCCCGTGTGTGTCCGGTGGTGTATGCTGAGGTGGGATGAACACTGGAAGTTCTTCCCGCACACCGTGCACCAGAACGCCCGCTTTCTCCTGTGGCTCTGTTGGTGCAGCTTGAACTGGTGTAGACGGCCGAACGTCTTTCCACACTGCGAGCAGACGTAGCCCCGCGCCACGCCAGAGAGAGGTTTGTGGGTGGTGTGAGGGGGGAAGCTGCTTGGTGTGAAACTGTTGTGCGAGGGAGGTCTATCTCCAGCTGCAGCCTCCGTCTCAGGGTGTTCATCTGGCTGCCTCAGATGTGCAACATGCGAGGGGTTTCTCTGCGAGTAAACTGGTTCCTTCTGCCTGTCTGGCTGTGACAGGGTACCCTGAGGTCTGGGTTGAAAACCGGACGACTGTGGAACATCCTTCTGATACTCACTGTTGTAGATGCCATTACACGGCCTCTGAGAGGACAACTGCTGGACACTAGCCGACTTGGTGGTGTTCGAAACCACGTGAGCATCAGAATGGTCCGGGAATGTGTTGGAATACTCCTCTACCACACTAGAAAAGTCAGGAAAACCAGCATCAATTTCATTACCTTCAATTATGGATGACCAGAGCTGATTCTCTCTTTCATCCATGGAAAAGTCAGCAGCAAGCTGAGTCTGCTTCCCTGCGTTGTGCTGGCATCCATCCTGACTGAATCCTGATCGTTCCTCCTCCTTCTCCATCTTGACAGTGAACTGAAGGCCACTCATGTCTCCTGCAAGCTGACCAGAGTTATACAAGTCGCCGAACTCTGAAGTTTTTCGCCTGGCGACCTCTGAATGGTTTAACTGGCGGCCCTCTTCAAGCTGCTGGCTCTCTGGAGCATTAGCTGGATTAGGATATTGTACAGCAGAACCTGCAAGTGAGGCATGTAGATATTTTCAACAAAAAAAGCGTTACTTTTTTAGATTTAATTCTTGCACAAAATCCAGTCCTTTGACTCACCAATCCGTCCAGCAGAATCACTGATCCACAGCGTCTCATCTGGACTCTCTTCTTTAATTGTGAACGACACAGAGGCATCGTCAATCTCAGGAAACTAGATGAAGAGAGAGGATGGATTAAACTTTAAACCTGCAATATTTGATTTTTATTTTTTTTTTTTTTGGCCACTTGGAGGCAGCACAAACTGTAAACACAACACATTATCACCTTGTAAAGTAGATTTTGGCAAACATGTTAGCAAACAGTTGCCTATTTATAAATCGAGCGGACACACAGCAACATTAGCATTCATTATGAGTCGTGTTTGCGGCCACCTGGCGAATCTAAGTCCAATATTCACTCTTCTTTTAGCTCTCAGTCTCCACAAACTCCTGCTGTGTTAAATTTCTGGCTCTTTAGGTCGCTTATTTGCGTGTTTCTGGGCAGGTAGTGTACAGTTGGTTTTTCAGGTGCTGTGCCTTCTGCTGCTCGAAACTACACTGATGAGAGCGGTGAGACTGAGCCAAATCAGTAATAAAACCAACACAATGAGCCGCAAGCCACTAAAACGCTCCACAGAGCTGAGAGGAACTGCAGAGTGAGGTCATTCTCGTTTGTCACTACAGGCACCAACATTAGCATTAGACAAAGTAGTTTGATACAGTGTTAATACAAAAATATAGTTTAGATTCATTACAGGCACGTTCCACACCATTTAGACGACAATGCTGGGCTTCCTGCTTGGCAGCCCCAGGGCAGAATTTTGCTACTGGGCCTCTATTACGCACATTTCTACCCTTCTCTGAGCATTTTGCTCCAACATTACCACAAACCAATTTGTCCTGGGGCCCCTGGTGGTCTGGGGCCCTGGGTCAGTTGCCCACTTCGCCCGGCTGGTGATCCAGCCTTGATTCAGGTACATCTACATGTACATATTACTGACATAAATCAAAGTTTTTGAGTTATGAAAACGACACAGACCTTTAACTCTCCTGTGGGATGCGGACAGTTACTCCCCACATCAGTTCCTCGGTCCATGTAGTTTTCTGGTGCAGAAAAGGAAAAAAATAAATGTAAAAAAGCTGGACCAAAGTGAAATTAAATATTATTTGTAAGGAGGAAATGCGCCCAATTTTATTAAGAATGCACATTAACATATGAATGTAGAGCATTTCTACAGTGCTGCCTTTAACTCATTGCGAATGTTACCACATTGTTTGATACTTCTACATTAATATGCATGTTACATTAATTAACTAGACGTCAATTAGGAGCACAAAGGCAGTTGAGCGTCTTACCAAACCCGCGCTGCAGCTGTGCGTTCTTGTTCTCCATCATTAGTAATTTCCTTTTCAGCATCTCATTCTCGCTTTGCTTTCGGGAGATTTCAAGATGCAAAAACGCACATTTATCATCGACTAGTTTGGATATCTCTGCCACTGCTGCTTTAACCAAAACCTCCATTATTGAGGATAGCTGGGTTTGAAAGGGAATGCACGTCGCCATGTTAATTCATGCAAAGTAATACGTGAGATTAAAATATAATAAAAAGGTCCCTCCGCGCAGTGACTCTTTTAAAAAATTGGAGAAAAAAAGAACCGACGCACTAGAAAATTTTTACATCCCTGTTTCAAGCTAGCTGGAACCTTTTCTTCCGTATGGCGGAGGGCTCTACCGTAAATACACGAGTAGAAACGCACTGAAATTACAACCAACAAGGAAGAGATGGACAGGAGTCTGACATGGTGGCCTTCACCTTTGTTTGCCATCACTCCTATGCGTTTCAGGTAAAACTGAAGGTGACTTACCTTTACTAGTCTGTCAGACAACTGTACAGCCTCAACAGTGACATGATTGCTTGACGTTTTGTGTCAAATTAGCTCGGCTGATCTGGCAGGCCAAGATTTATAGACACAAAAATAATGGTAGGTTGAAAACACTTGTTCCATTTAAAATACAAATCCACACTTGCAAGTAGGCCTGCAATGTCTTCACTATTTTTAAATTACTATTATTTTAGATTTCCATACTGATAGCTGCGTTCGTCAATCCTGAAAAGCTCACCATCGCCAGTCCACTTTAGAAAATGAATAGTTGCCCTATTGTGACCCCTTCTGCAGAACATCCTACATTAACCTATCAAATACATTGATTAAAAATGGATTCATTGATTAAAATAGTCACTTATAAACTAGTAAACCAGTTAGCATTTTAATAGTTTAAGACAACTTGATTCTGAAGGCCCAACCTGTGATTTGTGACCCTAGATATTTGATCTTGATCTTTGAAATTGGGGGGGGTCCCTAAAGGATCTATATTGGGTCCTCTTCTGTTTAGTGAGGATCAAATTTTACACCTTTTCCAAGAATGTGGAAACCCTTGGAAGAAAAGGAGGCAAGGTGAGGAAAGTAACAAATGGGGGGGAAGGAGCAGGAAGTGGTGCAGGAAAGACTTAACATTCAACAATCATTTATTTACACTGATCAATATTAAAATAACCAGAGTGCCAGACTCCACAGTTCAATTATCTTAGTTTTGAATTTATTTGAAAATACAAAAAAGCTTTTTTTCATTATATTCCATCTTTTCTAATGTAATCTAACATCCTGTATAATGTGATAAACTATTACTGTAAAGGTGTAGTAAATGTGATACTCGTGAATCGTGCTACAGTTGGGCGTCCTGGGTGTCAGATTGACAATTATTGATCGGTGATATTGTGTAGCAGACTGAAAACACTGTAAATTAAGGAAGAAAAAAAAAAGAATTACAGTAATTTGACTTTGTGACACTGTTTTGAAAGGCCGTAACACTGCACTGGCAGGCTTAGGGATTTCATTCCCGTGTGAAACATGTAGGCACTCATCACACTGCACTATAAAGGGTTTTATGTCACCCTGTCTGCCCCAGAAAGGTGCTCTTTCTGTAGTTCTAACTATTTTAATGACCTCTTCAAGTCCAGCCACCTGCACCAAACTGCACCATTCACTCAGAACCAGTTTAATGGCTTTTTGTATTACAGTTTTCCATGTGCAACGCTTAACGCTGGCTGTGTAATTTGTTCTATCCGATAGCCCATGTCATTAACCCAGGGCACACTTCACAAAAATATCTCTCCCAAAATAAATATTAGTCAAAGGTAACAACATAATCAAACACAAGTTTCCTGGATATCATTTAGCACCAACTTATTAGTCACTTCCCTTTCTGGAAAGTCTCACCTTTTGAAAGACCAAATCACCAGAATATTGCGCAACATCATCACGACATATTAACATGCAGCAAAGGCAATTTTAATTTGAGGTATCCAGTACAGTGATGTATGAGGACAGGGTTTATTCGGTTCAACTGAAAACGAAGACACTAACCGTCCATCTGTTTTATCAACAGTAAACATCTCATGAATATTCTTAACAATGACTTAAAAAAAAGAAAAATATCCTCACTGCATCCTCCTCAAAAGAAAAACTAGGCATATTTATTCCATATTTTAAGATACAGTATACCGTCATGTGTCTACGGTCAGCAATGTCTTGATGAAATTGATTGATTTCACATTTTTGTCAAAAATGGCAGAGTAAAAAATCTGAACAGAGAAGAAACCTGTGCTATACCTTTAGTTGATGTGCTAAATCCATTAACTTTGTAGACTGTCATTTCTTCTAACTCAGCCGAATTCCACTCAACACTGTTTAGAGAACAGTGTGGTTCTCTATAAGAAAGAGGTTTGTTTAGTTAGAATGAAAAAAGGTTGAACTACATTAACAGTCTTCAGTGATGGCACACCATACTTTGAGTGTAGACCAAAATGACTTGGACTAGTTAACATTTATTTGCACTGTGAAAACAGCAAGAACACAGTAAGTGCAGTGATCAGCATTTATGTAATGTTATGTAAGCATCAATAAAATAACTAGTGATCAGTCTGAGTAACAGCTTTGGATGTAGACTAGAAAATATGACAGCTTCAAATGCCACTTAAAATACTCAACATTGTTTTGTTTCTCCTTGTAGTAATTAAGTTATTAAAGCCACTCCAAAGGCCAGATTTGGCCAGCTTCAAGCAAGCAAAGGACAACTGTGTCCACGCCAGCAATGCTCTAAAAGTCTTCTAGAAATGAGAAGATGGAGTAGGTCAAAGTAGCAGGAAAACATTTTGTTGCAAAAGTACTTGAAATGTGACAGACGCTAAACAGATTGTACTTAATCAGTACTTTTTGTTCTTCTACTTGAGCTTTTGGACGTTTTGGGACATGTCAAGTATTTATTTAGATCTCACACTGATTTGTCGACCGTGAGAAAGTAACTTGTGTACGACTCAATGTGACGAAGCTTGGTGGAGAATCATGTGCAGTATTTTTCCCTGTTTTATTTTAGATTTTATTCTACATGCAGTTTAAGGTGCAATTTCAGGATGCTCATCTGATCAAAAATCTTCCCACATATCTCACAGCTGAAGGATTGCTCTGGGATATTTTTACACTGGTGCCTCTGAAATAAACTGAAACTATCATAGCTTTGCCCACAAGCTGAGCATATAAAGCAATTTTGCCTGGTGGCGGCCCCGCCGCAGTTGTCCTCATGGTTGTCTGAGGCGGTCATATTAAATTCAAACACACCTCCCTCGTGAGTCCTGTCACTCACTGCGGTGTACTCATTCACTGCCACCTCTTGTGTAATATGTTGATCTTGCAGCTCAGGCGCTAGAGTTATATCAGAGCTTCTTGATTGCATTCCCATCAGTGAATACTGGTCAGTGTGCAACATTTCTTCCTTTTCTTTGTGGTCTAGAAAAGGCAGATCCTTGATTGGTGAGGTATATCCCTGCTGCTCATTGGCTGCTCCTGCAGCAGGACTGAGGTGATACTTGACATCATGTAAAAGTACACAGACATGTTGCTCAGTGGCATCACTACTCTTCTCCATCCCAGATGTCCAGAGTTGACTTTGGTCTGGAGTCCCTGCCTGACTTAGAGTCTGAAAATCCTCCCCATTTGGCTCCAGCTTCACCATTACTGTTTGCTCATCACTGTACGTGGAGCCTGGTAACTGTTCTTCCAATGCTGCCAGTCCAGTCTTGGGTCCTGCCAGGTTTTTCAACGGTTGATTATCAGGCATTGTAAACATCAGGTGATGTGCCTCCAGCACATCTGTGGTCTCCCCTTTTCAGAAAGAAAAAGGCAACAGAATTAAATGAGCAAATAGTGCTAATAGATAACATTTTCTTGTGCTTTCATATGCAGCAGTGGCGCTTGTGTGCAAGATATGGTGGAGTTAAAAATGGATATTTCACAATTATAAATTGGCTTAATTCTACTGTTAATTTAGCATTTTCTCTTAAAGAGCCCTATTTCAAGACATATCCTTTAGAAAATATTTCTATCCACTATTTCTAAGATTTAGAGAACAAACTTTTTTGTACCTTTTGTGAACATTCCCTTTGGAGGTAGTCAATGTTTTGGTTATCAAGTAAATGTGCGAGTCTTTTTTTTTTTTAAAGCAAAAATGCCCCAAAATGAACTGGTTCTAGCTTTTTAAATGTGAATATCTGCTGGTTTTCTTGGTTTTCAATGATAATGGACCAAACAAGCAATATGAATATGGCAACATTCACTTTTGTGCAATTTTTTTTTACCATTTTATGGATCAAATTATCGATCAATTGAGAAAATAGACAAGTTAATTAATAATGAAAATAACTGTCATTTGCAGCCATAGCCGATATTTTATCCGAGAATTACTGTGACATGTCTCCTACCATTCCTGTGCGTCTTCATGTGGCCCTTGAGGCTACTCTTCTGATTGAAGCACCTCCCGCAGACGTGGCAGCCGTACGGCTTCTCCCCGGTATGAATTCGTAAATGTCTTTCAAGGTGGCCGACGCGCTCGAAGACCTTCCCGCAGTACGAGCACACAAAGCACTTCTTTGGTTTGATCACCTGAAAAGACCTGCTTCCTCTCTGCTGGTGGTGATTCAGCGTGGCTCCCGCCACGCCATGCAAGCCTGCTTCACTTGGTATCATAAGTGTGTCTGAGGATCCGTAGGGTGTCTGTGAGATCATGCTGTTTTTGAGTTCCCCATATGGTTTCCCTGGAAAGGAGAACGTGCTACAGGAAGCTTCGACTGGTGGCGGGAGTAACTGAGCCATCCCCGGAAAGGACGTCATACTCTGCGCTGAGCTGCTGAGATACTCCATACTGCTGATCTCTGTGTTGTTTTGTCCTTGTAATCTGGACATCCACTGCTGGCTGTCTCGCTCAAATGTTGCATAGTTCTCACTGAGGTTGTCTTCTCCTTCCATTGTCTGCTCGTTTCCTCCATGAAACAGCGGTTGTGCTATAGTCTCCTCCGCAGGCTCAGTTTTTACGTGTACGGGTGTCATGAGAATGTCCTCATTCTTCGGTAGGCCATCCTCAGCTTTCGCCTGGCTCTCTTCCTCAGGGCGATGGGTATCGGTACATGGATTCACCTCGGGAATCTGCTTCTGTTCGCCCACTTGGATCTCAACTGGTCTGGGCTGAATACCTGTTGAAGTAGAAAGAAGTTATTATAAGCCTTTTTACCACCCACATCTAAGAAGTCAAAAGCTTTTTACCATTAAACTTTTAAACATATGGTGCGGCCATACATGTAGGTCATGCAAAGGTTGATATCCACATTAAACATTCGTCACACAAACAACACGCCTCACATCAAACAAGCAACTTCTCCATTGTCTTTTAGTTGATACTAGTTTTATGCAAGTATTCCCAAACAGTCAGTCTGTTAGATCCCAGTCTTCCTAAGACCTTTCCCAAACCATAAATAACTAAAAATAAATAACTCATCTTTATTCACATGTTGGTCCCTCCTGGTTTAACCGCACAACCAACTGATGTGTAAAAACGGTGTCAACCGAAAAATATATTTAATGCCATACAGTTCATTGAGAAGCAGAGTTTTTCCGTAGCGTTTTATACCTTACCTGAAATAAAGACCACCAAGGCTGTCAGTTTTTATTAAAAATCTGAATCACCCTTCAAACTTGGGAAAGAATTGAATATGCAATCTGTATTTATCTGTCCAAATTCAAAATTCACTGTCTATAAGAACAACAGGTCATGTCTTGTACTCCATTTGTAAAATGTGCTGTCACTCCGATCTCTTGCTCTGTTGCCCTCAACAAATGTGGCCATTGAAGTTCTCTTTGTTTCCGCAAAACGGAGGAAACTAGCGAGCCGTGCTGAACATAATCATGACACCAAACCATCTGAGAGGAAATGTGTGCGAGCATTTCAGATTCGACACCACAGATGGAAAACTCTTGGATAACACTGTAAGTAACGTTGCCACAGAAACAAATATGAACCCACCAATTAGCTTGTCATAAAGTGACTTAGTTTAGGATTAGGGTACGTAGGTTGCGTTCAAATTAATTAAAACTAATTATTGTTAGTTTTTCAAAATATGAAGATGAAATGAATGAGAACTGACAGCCTTTAAAGGCCATATCCCCTAAAAATTATACATTTTAATGACATAAAACAAAATCTTCAGGGAAGAAGAACAGAGGCGCCATTTCACACAACAAATGCCATTTACTGTACTGAACTGAGATGTGACCCCAGGAACTGATATCCAGTGGATCTCGTACAGGGGCAGTTCAGAGTCTTGCCCCTGGGATGTGGAGAGGATAAAAAAGGACGGTCTTCTTATAAGCCAGCCAGGCGAACAAAGCTGTCAGCGGGGCACTTTTAGGTCACCATCCCCCATTTACTGTCGTCTCGCCTAAACCACATAGTTTTTCTCTGCTTGCTGCGACACAGAGGAATGTCACAACCAGAGACTTCCCACTGTGAAGTGAACCAAGACTCCGCGATAAAAATAAAACATGATTAAATACAACTAGCTACCAATGTGTAAGGGAGAATCAGAGGACCTTCAAATTAAGAGATTCATTTATTGCTTCTCCACATCAGTCACAAATATTTGAAACATTATTCAAGGTACCAGGAAAGTCTTTATACTATATGAACTTTAACTGAGAATAAAGTCGTTTATACAGTCGTCCAGTTAAATATAAAAACTGTATGCTGTATTAAACCAGGCATCCAGGTTCGGTCCCCCGCGACCCCGTCCTTGAGCGCAACACTAAATCCCCACCAGCTCCACAGCCAAAGGCCCTGACCTCCTTGAGCAGGAAAACAGACGGAAGAATTTCTTCAGACATTTATCAAGAAAATATTGCCTGAGTGCACAGACTCTTCTGAGACAACACCCTGCTCTGCAAGTACGTCTAATCTAACTGGCACTTGAGTCTTTGACTTTCATTGTAATGAGCTTCAGAGGACAAAGTTTGCTCAAGGGCAACTCTAGAGGTAGTTGTTGACAAAAGGAAGATCAGTACTTGTTGATTTTCCCTGCAAAGTTTTTCCCATCTGGCTGAAGCAACCTTAGACAATGAAGTATTTTACTTACATCTCCTGTGAATCTTCATGTGCTCCTTTAGGCTGCATTTCTGATTGAACCGTCTCCCACATATCTCGCAGCGATACGGTTTCTCACCGGTATGAATCCTTTTGTGCCTCTCGAGGTGCCCGGCACGCTCAAAATATTTACCGCAGTACGGACAGATGAAGCCTTTCTTGAACATTAACCTCTTCACCGTCCTCCTCCGCACTGTGTTGTACGAGTTACGATACTGGCTGTAACCCAGCAGCCCGCGGCTGAACGGGCTCTGCTGAAACCCACCGGAGCTGCTGCAGGGCACCGCCAGTCCGCTGTCCACAGAAGATTGAGGGACACACAACAAGGAGTTCTGCCCTAAATTTAAATAATCTGAGTTGTTGCGTCCTGTCTGAGTTTGTGTTGTCGGCCTCCACTGCGCGCCGTCCCTTTCATACAAGGCTGTTTGGTCAGGTTGTCCTCTGGCCTCTTCACTTCCATCTTCCACAGGTTCACATTTCACCTGCACCTCAGGTATGGACAGGCTGTTTTGGTCCCTGTCAGCGTGCACCTTCTCAAGCAAGGTCTTCTCATCGCCAACATCATTCTGACTATCTGTGGGAAAGGCAATGACAAAGCTGTATTAGCTGCGAGCTTTCACAAGGTAGTAAAATGGTATTGGTCTCATTCACCCATTCACACACCGATGGTGATCGAGCTGCCATGCAAGGTGCTGGCCTCCATAGGGAGCAACTTAGAGTTTGTAGGTAGGTTTGTAGGAAATCTACAAAACTGTTATGTAACATTTTCTCAAAAACATGACACAGCTATGTGGTCCTCTCTTGTCACATTTAAAAAAACAGGACACTGTTAGAAATATAACAGCCACATTGTGCTGTCACGATAGTACCTAAAAACTCATATTTTACGATGTGATCAGCGATTCATCAGTAAATTAAAGCCGCAATAACTGACTTTTTTTTTTTGGCCACTTGGCAGCGGAAACAAGTTGTGAACACAGCATTGACATAACATTACTTTTTAAGTTGATATGGTGAATTTGTTAGCAAACAGTTGCTTATTTACACATCCAGCAGTTACAGAGCAACATTAGCTTTAATTTTAGGTTGGTGTTTGTGTCCACCTGGCAAACAAAAGTCCAACATTCACTCTCCTTTAACTCTGGTTTTGGTCTCCATTAACTCCTGATGGATCTGGCTCTCTAGCTGCTAAATGCTCCATATGTTCACCAGCTAGTTGGAGCTGCAGATTCAGATGATAATTCTTCATCATTTGATACATTGCTATTGTAAAATATTGGTTATAGCCGCTTTAATGTGGCGTGTTTTAGTTTGTTGTCAGGTAGACATAGCGGACATGAGAGGGAAGAGGGGGCCAAAGTCATCTCCTATCCATGAGGCCTCTAATTCCTAGCTATGCCCCGTCACACTAAATAGACAGAAGACTCGCAGGGTAGACAAAATAAAATAATCCCTTTACAAAAAGGATTTTATTTTTTAAAGCAAACTATTTAAAAAATTAAATGTGATATGTACTGTGGATATATCCCTCATTTCTGTCTGTGTCATGCCCATCTTACCATCTCTCCTATGGCTGTCAGGTCGCAGGGTCACCCTCTCCTGCGCTGACCTCAGCTCGTTGTGCAGAACCTCGATGTTGCTCTTGAGCTTCTTGATCTCATTTTCCCGCTGACACATTTCCAGCCTCAACACCACCATGCCATCTTCCACAACTTTGGCGATTTCTGCCACGGCTGCTTTGGACAAGGCATCGATTATGGAGGCGACCTGAGCCCGCAGAGCAACGCTGCTCAACATTGTTGAAAAACAAACAAACAAACCAAGTGTCAGGGAAGCCTGAACTTTAAAGCGAGAAAAAGTGGCCCAAACGTCCGGCGCGAGGCTGTTACTCAGTCGCCCTAGCTAACGGAAACAGGCCATTGCTGAAGCCACTGAATGTACACAAACTGCAGCTATTTGGCTAGCTTGGCGTTGTTACAGTCTGTGGTTTTAATGTGTACCGCTTTCAGCTAGCAGCAGCTAATTGGTACAAAGAATAAACACAGGTTCTCGTTTTCCGGATGTGATGACATAAATACCGTAAAAACGGCGGGAAAGGCGCAACGCATATTGCCGAGGGACTACCGAGGTTACCAATTTTTTTTTTTATTTATTTACCAACAAACAAATCAAAAACAACATACAGACATTGTACTAGTTTAAAAAATACATTAAGTAATCCAAGCAGCAGAGAATAAATAACATAATTTAAAAAATGAATTAAGTAGAAAACAACACAATTTATAGGAAAATGTGGCATTATACAGTACAATAAACTGTACATTGACATCTGATAATCTTAAGGAATATTTACACTTTCTTAAAGAGTACTTAAAGAAAGTTAAAAACATTTTCAAAAGCTGGAATAAAAATACTAGAAAACTAGAATCATCGCCCTGTGGTTGTATGCCTCCGCCAACCTGTCAAGTTGCAGTTAACATCCATGTTTGTCCAGACTCATATATGTTGTTGAACTGATTAATGAAGGATTGTCATCGATGTATTGGCTGAACAGCTGCACAGGTACTTGATTACTATGTAAAGATGGATTCTTATAGAGTATAGCTACACAAAAATCCTGCAGGCGAAACATGAAATTAACGTTGGAACCTTTAAGACAAAATGGGGAAAAGAAAAAATGGTAACATTAACAAACTTTAATGTCAAGAGAAAACAAATCTCTAATGACAGATTTAACTTAAGTGCAAACATAAAACACAATCAATTATTGCATAGGTACACACCCACACCCCGCTTTACTATGACACACTTAAATCATCACTGGTGCACCCAACTGTTTTTAGAGGCCACATAATAAGTTGACTAAACATCAGTTGTGTGTGAAATCAAGGTGTGACAAGTAATTACAGGTTAAATACACAGTTTGTATCTGGAAGGTCCAACTTCATGAATACAAAGGCAAACATTACAAAAGTACCAATCAGGGAGAGGATGCCAGAAACTTTCCAAGGCACTGAAAAACCTCAGAGTACAGAAAGATCATGATAAAACTGGAAGAACTAGGGATGCATGATCCAACTTTTTCTCTCCTGATACCGATTCCTATACCTGAAGTGACGATATGTGCAGATACCGAGCATTGATCTAATACTTGTGCTCTCTTCGTGGGCGATTTTCCCTTCACAGATGGTTTAATTTGAATTATCTTAGGGGGCTGAAGAGGTTAAACCAGTCCTAAAAGAAATTCTTAACTTTGTGTCGCAGAATTTTTTTATTTATTTTTTTGTCATTTCATAGTAATCATCTGGTGACCCCTGAAATTCATCTTGTGATCCCTTGTAGAGGTCCTGACCCCCAGGTTGGGAACCACTGTATTAAGACCACTGTGAGTAATCTTCCAAATCAATCCTGCTTCATGGCAATACTGGATTTTTACTTTGCAATTAATGTGTTGATACCTTCATTTGTCAGGTATTTCATCTGCTGGATTAGCCAAAAACAGACAATCTCAATTGATTTTCCATAAAATGTATACCACCAAGATATACATCGATATCGCAATATAAACTTAAATATATTGTAATAGAGGATTTTATCAATATCACCCACTCCTTGTTTAGGTACTGAAACTGTCATTTTCATTAGACAGTATAAAGTATTTCAAAAATCTACCTGTGTCGATTCACAGTTATAAATCCCACACTATGATTACAATGATGCATGATAAAGAATGAATAGATGCATTTCCCAGTCCCGTCTGATAGAAAAATAAACAAGTAGATCTGAAAATTAGTCTGCAATTCCCAACATGTGCAGTACACTGGTTAGAAGTTGAACAATGAATAAATATAACAATCACGTTTTTCCTCACCCATGATGAAAACTGTATCCCTGCTTTGCCCTCTGAACTGCAAGGTAGACAATTTATGGTTGCATTCAATGCATTAAAACTGTCAAAGTACACTGGGATGATACATAAGGGGTTTGTGCAAATTCTCACTGAGAGCCCCAGTATCTGAGTGCTATCTTCCCTGCAGGTGAATCTCTTGATGTATTTTGAGGTTACCCAGCACAGTGAAGCTCTTCCCACACTGCCCACAGCTGTACGGCTTCAGCCCGCTGTGGAACCGCTCGTGTCTCAGGCAGTTGTCCTGTCTCGAAAACATCTTGCCGCAGATTTTGCAACTAAATGGCCTCTCTCCCGTGTGCACACTTTGGTGCGTCTTCAGGCGGGTCTTCTGGGTGAACAATTTCCCGCATTCGAGGCACTTGAAAGGTTTAAATGGTTGGTGGGCGGCCTTGTGCTCTTCCAGCTGAGACAAGCGGGGGAAGCCCTTGTTGCAGACTGAGCAGATGAACAGTTTCTGATTTGTTCTCCAAACATTCATTAGCCTTTTTGCTTTCAGGTTGTTTCTGCTGAGGATGTGGCCTTCTGCGTTTGACCCTAACGTATCTGCTGTGGACCTCTTTGCATGCAACAAGGCTAACGATGGCCCGGCCTGTTGCGAAGCAGGCTGCAAGCACTGGGCCTGACTGACTGCAGGGTGTGAAGCATGTCTGAACAGTTCATTATGAGCGCACTCTGAAGTGGTACTTCCCATGCACATTGGTCGAATCTCTACCTCTACTTTTATCGGTACACTTAAGGAATCATCTGTGATTTCCTCTGCATCAGTTGATAAAGAGTTATAGGAACTTTCTGTATTCCTATGAGCAGCATATTGCTCAGGGTGAGGGGAGAAAATCTGCAGGCCTCCGTGCTGCTGCATTGCAACAGAGCTTTTCTCAAACATGCTACAAGCAGGAGGAGGCCAGATCGGGTCATCTGGCTCTCTCGCCTCAAAGCAAATGTCTGCTGTTGCAGTGTTGTCTGTTGTTTCCTGGGTGGCAAGTTCATCCGCTGGCTCGTGTTTCACCGCTCGCCTCATGTCACAGTTCTCCTCTGTTCCATGTCGAGGCTCGCAGGGTGAATCAGCAGTCTTTGGTTCCAGATACACTGCACACGTCTCCGGATCCTCTTCTTCGTCTGCAATTGACAGAAAGAAAATTGCATGTACACGTGAATTCGACTCCACAAATGCAAATGCCAGTCAACAAAGAAAGAACCCCATAGATGTTTTTTTGTGTGTTTTTATGCAAAATGTTGCAGAAAAGTTTTTACGCTTGGCTGAGGTGGAGAAGTCGGTGTATTGATGAAAGCAAAAAGCGACAAAGTGCAATGGAAACAGATTTAGCAAATAAATCCTATGTGTCTTAAACGTCCTCTGATGCTTCCGCTTCACTGAAGTGAAGAAAAATGGCAGCAGATGAAAACATCACAATCAAATCTGTGTGGAGCGATGAGGAGACTGTAACATTCCTCAAATTAATACATGAAACAAACAGAAATGCCATATTTCCATCATGTTTTCCACCGTTTGAGGTTTGACTGGCTCTTTTAATTACATCATCTCTTTGCGGCTTCTACTTGGTTTAATTGCACTACATTTACATGGAAACCTGCTAGTTATTAATTGGAACAGCAGCACCCTATGGCTATTTACTGGACGGTGTCTATGTGTGAAGGGGCATGACGTTACTGTTTCTGAACACTAAAGATGAATTCCTCATCAACTAAGTATACTGTATGACCACTGCATCAGTTTACTACGAGAAACTTGCTACTTTAAGAATTGCTTGTGAGTTGAATCTCATTCTCTTATACCTCTAAAATCTAGTAATTATTTAGACCTGAAATTATTAGTCAATTAATCAATTAGTTGATCAATATAAAAATAATTGGGGTCTATTTTGATAATACCAGAAACATTCTCGTGACATCTTTTCAACTGTGAGGATTTGCTGCTTTTCTTGGTCTTATATGATAGTAAACTGAGTATCTTTCTGTTTTGGACTGTCACTCGGACAAAACAAGCAATTTGAGGATGTCATCTTGGACTTTAGGAAATTGTGATGGGCATTTTTCACAATTCTTTGACGTTTTATTAATCAAACAGATACACCCTTTGCACTCTACACCACACATTTCATTGCTGTTCATATGTATAGTTTTATATATATATATATATATATATATATATATATATATATATATTTCTGTACATAGTAGTTAAATGTTTGTGTTTTACCTTTGTCCAGCTTTGTGGTCCTTGTTTTAAAACAGAGTCAAATTCCTTGAATGTGTACACATACTTGGCCAATAAAGCTGATTCTGATCATCTAAGTTAGTTAGAAAATGTAATGTTTGGGATTTAGCAATTTACACATAATATCTAAAAAAAACAATGAATGCCTAACGGTATTCAGTGATGAAAATTGTACTTATAGCCTAATAGTTTAGACTGTTTAGACTTTAAAATGAATGATTCACCTTTAAGCCGAATTTAACATGAAACCATACAAATCGTTAAGGGCCTGTTCTACCAAGCAATAAAGGATGTGTATAAGAAAGCAAATTCTGAATTTCAGAGTTTTTAAATTAAGTTTGGTGTGACGGTTCTCTACAGACCCAGATGTGGGAGCTATTACCACTTGTTTCTCACCTTTTCGGGGGACCTGATTCCCGGATGCTATTTGCTCCTGTGTGTCCTCTGTAGCTAGGCTCGTGGCTGCTTCTTGAGCTTTGCAGAGTTCAACCTCCATCAGCTTCAAACTTCTTTTGAGCTCCTGAATCTCACTGTCCCTCCGACACATCTCCAGGCGCAGAACCACAGTTCCGTCCTCCACCAGCTTCGTTATTTCGGCAACCGCAGCTTTCGCTAACACATCCATGATGGCTGCGACCTGCGTACCAAAAGAGGAGGGGAAAGACATCCTGCCGAGTGAAAATAAGAACTCAGTAGAAGCAAATGTTAAGCTTTATCAAGCAGCTGGGGCTTCTGCAGTGAGGCGAAGCATCTTTCCAGCAGTTTTATTTTGGTTTACTTCCGGGAAAATTGAAGGGCGGATGTGACGTAGTGGGCAACTGTCGTAACTCTTCTAATAAACGTGAATTACAAATCTCTTTCTCTATGCCTCGTCCATTTTAGTCGTTAACGAGAAAATATCTACTAACAAACAGGGTAAAATAAATCTCTTTTTAAATAATACATAGATGTTAATATGTTTTTGTATCACTGTAAACTGGACCTGGATCATACTTAATGTGCTTTTTGTAACAACAAAATGTGATACTTGTTCCTAATAATAATTAATAAATAGATAAAAGACACACACCATCATGTAAACACCTTTTTATTCACATAAACCAAAAACAACTTTACTTTTCCAGACATTATATGTATCATAAATGATATATTCCATTTATTATCCCTGCTCTTTTGAATCATTTATCATTTAAATCAACCATTTAACTACATACTTGCCAACTGTTTCTTTATACATATACTGTATACATACATATACTTTATATAATTACAAAGTATTGTATAATTAGACTAATGCCAACGGGAGTGAGCTGGATTTAAGGCTAATCTTTTTACTTTTGAGTTATTGAGAAAATTCACTTATCAAATGGTGGGATGTTTTGTTTTACAGACCTAGCGTATGGAAGCTATGAGAGTTCTGGGTTGAAATAGTGAACATCAGTTTATTCAGATGGCTTGTCAAATATTTCATCCTCAACATGTTTCAGCAGCACTTCACCTTTAATCCCACCTGTGTGTTTGCTTTCAGTTTCAGTTTTATTTAACTTAACAGCAGGTAGCACTATTGCAGCTATTCGTTTATTAGCTGTCCTGTTGATCTAAGGGTTTAAGGGTCTAATCACCTGGTTCAAGTCCATCTGGGGACTTTTGTCCCCCCCCATCTCTTTTCCCTCATTTCCTGTCAGCTCTCTACTGTTCTCTGTCTAATAAAGAGGAAAAATCCTCCTTTGAAAAATACTTTTAAAAAACCTATTAGTTTCCTGGCTGCACATCAAGTTTGTGCATGGCATAAAAAAAACACCTAAACATCTTTTGTAGCATTGCATAGACAATACTGTTGTTGCAATATATACCGAAAGAAAATCCTCAATCAGTACAACCCTTTATGCTACACATAGAAAAATAGTTTGTACAGTAAAATCAGTTTAAATCAATATACAGACAAAAAAAAAAAGAACCCCTTCACTGTACTTCACTTCCCCAATCCCTCTGCCTCTCCTTCTCCTTCTCACACTCTTTCTCTTTTTCTCGCCTCATGGTTGCTATGGCAACAGCCTCGTCAAAACACATGCTGAGGGGGCTGTTTCTGTTTGTGGCACTTTCATCCCCATCCCTCCTCCTTTCCCTCTCTTTCTCCCCTCCCCTGAGTGTTGGCTTCTCCATTCTCCCCCTGCCCTCGTCTTCGCTGTCCCCGTCTTTCTCCACCTGTTCCCCGGCGCAAACTCTGTCCTGCTCTGTCGGGACCTTCAGCGTGTTTTCTCTCCCTCTGTTGACGTCTCTTCTCTCTCTTTGCTGCTGCTGCTGTCGGAGGGTCAGGGCGGTGATTTTGCAGTGCTGCGGCTTCGGAGGCACGACCGGCACCGCTTTTGCTTGGTAGACTTTCGGATGTTTGGAGATGACCAGCTTCCTTCCTACCCCTCCTTGGCTGCCGTCACTTTCCTCACACTCTTTGCCCTCTGTCAATTCCTTCATATCAGACCTGACCTCTTTTAGTCGTTTGTTCACACTTGGCGGTGTTCTTCGTTGCTCATCAGCTCTCTCTTTGTCATTGTTCTCTTTTTCTTTTGAAAGCACTTCTTCTCTGTCACGATGCCGGACTTCGTCGTTGATGGTGCACTTCCCTTGAATTGCTTCATCTAGTTCAAACTCTTGCTGCATCTCCGGGTCTGCGAGCTTTTCTTCAGTTGTCTCCATTGATTCCTCCACTACCTCTATTCTAACTTCTGTCTCGTTTGCCCCTCCTTCGTCAACTTGCACCGTTTTCTCTCCTGAAACCTTTGCTATCTGCTCTTCTTCCTCTCCAACTTTGACATGTTCCATCATATCTCCCTCCCCAGCAACACTTTCTCTTGCACCCTTTTTCTCAACCTGCTTACTTTCCGCATCCTCTATCACTTCACATATAACCTTCTCAAGTTCATCCGAAATTGCACTATCCGGCTCTTTGCCACCTCCCTGCACCTTTCCCTCGTGTTCTTTGTCAGCTATCACTTCATTGCCTTCCTCTGTGGTTTCTTCCCACATGTTCTCATCACTTTCTTTTATTTCCAGAACCATTTCTTGACATATGTCCTCTATCTCTTTGCATTCCCTCCTGTCCTCTCCCCCATCACTGTCTCTGTCATTTGTGTCTAACGGAACGTCAGCAGTTTCTTTCTGCGTGTCACAAGAAACCGCATGACAAGGTGGATAATCACTGTGAGGATTATCAGCCACTTCCTTCTCCTCCTCAACCGTAATGTCATCCATGGTGCTTGGTCCATCATTGCCCAGCAGCAGATACTCAGTGCAGGAGTGTGTTGATGCCTCTGAAGTGAGCGGTTCTTCTTTGTCACTTTGAGCATCTTCCATGACACTGCGATCTTCCTCTGTCGCTCTGCTGCAGATGGATGACAGATAGAAACATTTAAGACATCTACAAGTGGACATGAAGAAAGAGGTATCTTGCGTCAGACAACTGGTTGAAGATGTGTAAAATTAAGTTTCAGTGTATTTAGTCCATTTTACATTTGATAAACATGTTTGATTATATAATAATGTATGCTGTTTGTTTCATTTATGTGATTTTAGAGAGACAATTTTGTGATTTGGCGGATGAGATCTACTTTTGACTTTATTTATGCCACTATTTGTAGAATTGTTATATAATTATATGATCTTTCAAATTATTTTAATAATGATTTCTTCATAAAATAATTTTTAAAAAGGGGGATAGTGGCATATTGCTGCCAAAGTCAGTAAATTTAAAATTCTACATATAGTAGCTTTAAAGTGAGACAATGTTACTTTTGCAGGTTGCAGTTACGGCATAATGGTAAATGTTAAAATGCTAAAACAGTTAGTTAACTGACTCAGTAATATCAGTCACGCAGAAATATCTGTCTGAGGTTTGCTAACATTAGCTAAGATATGCTACTGTAATACCATAAGCATAGCAGCAGCAAAGTGAGTATACTGAATGAAGCAAAAGCGTGTTTTATTGCTTATGAATTTAACTTGGAAGGGTGAAGAATGTGTTTTTTCCTTTAAAAAGTTACATAGTTTTGCCTTAAACTTGTATTAATTGAATTTTTTTTTTTAAAAAGGCCACTTGGGGGCAGCACAACAAGCTGAAAACACAACTTTGACATATTATCACCTTATAAAGTTGATATGGCGAACCTGTTAGCAAACAGCTGCTTATTTACACATCCAGCAGTTACGCAGCAACGTTAGCATTCATTTGGAGTCGTGTTTCTGGCCACCTGACGATTGAAAGTTCAATATTTACTCTCCTTTTAGCTCTGTTTTGAAATATCTGGCTACTTAGCAGCTAAATGATCCACTATGTTCACCAGCTAGCTGCTAACTTTGTCTGTCTGACGTTTGGTGCTGAGCAGGTGGTGTACAGTGGGTTTTTAGAGCTTATCTGATCCGTTCTTAATATAAAACTATTGGTTAAAGAAGCTTTAATGGTGCATTCGGTGATAAATTTGTGGAAACTGAGTTGAGAACAGGTTTGTTAAACGTATTGTGTTAAATATTCAAATCTGTTTCACCTTTGCCAATTGTTTTCTGGTTGGTCTCTTCCCAGGTGAACTTTTTCTTCCTCTTCCTTCTTTGTTGTCTCCTTTTCTTCCAGTCCATTTTCATCTTCTTTGTCTCTCACCTCTACCTGCTCCTGATCTCCAGCTGTTGATTCTTTACGTGCAGGAAACTCAAGGTTCAGCGACTGGCCGTCTCTTTCCTCAGAGCTCTGTAACTCATCTACAGGAACTCCATCAAGAGTGTAACTGTCTTGTTCATCAGTGTCTGGTTCAAGCCCGGCCAAATTGTTTAAAAAGAAATCAGGGGGAAGGCTTTTAACAAACATGCTGTCATCGCCGTCACTACTGTAATCGTCATCATCACTGTCTTCCCCTGCGACCTCCTCCTCAGAGCAGGACTCCTCCGGTCCGTGGACAGGTGAGGTCATGTAAGGCAAGCTGAGGGATTTAGTGTGTCGGGTGTGTATGTCGAGGCTGACCGGCCTGTGTGGATTTAACTCTGTCAGACTCTGGGTGTGTGTTTCAGGGTCTGGTTGTAGGTGCGTCTGTAGCTCTGCAGGATGGTGGGAAGGCTGAGCTTGCACCATAACTTCGTACTCATCATCTGAGTGACCAGGAGGTTCAACGGAGAACTCGTTCACCTAACAGGTGAAGAGAGACAGGAAGTGAAAAGGAGTGCAAGGGAGAAATGTTTCTATTTTTCTCCTCTGCAATCTTTTACCCCAGAGAAAATCTATTAAAGGGAAACTCCAATATTTTTAAACCTGGGCCCTATTTTTTTTTACAGATTTTGGAGTCTAAATGACTAATACTTACTAAAAGTTTTGGAATTGGTCCAGTAGATCGCCTCCACCGGCATCCACGAACAGGCAACGTAATCCTTTGGGGCAATTGCACCCGTCAAAGTACGTCCACTAAAAGTGCTTGTTTTTTCCACTGACAGGTTCAGACTGTTATTCTGTGTCTGACAACATTATGGAAAGGATCGAGACTTTCTGTTTCTGGTTAAACAAAAATGATCTTACTCTTTAACAAAGAATGCGTGTCTGTAGGGATCCTCAGTGGCAAAAACAAGCTCATTTAGTGGACGGACTTTCACGGGCGCAATTGCCAGCAAGGATTACGTTGCAGCCACTGCAGCCTGTTCGCAGAAGCGAGCAGTTAGTATTAGTCATTTAGACCCCAAAATTTGTAAAAAAAAAATTTAAAAAATAGGGCCCAGGTTTAAAAATACCAGAGTTTCCCTTTAAGAAATAACTCCCACCTTCAAATACTGTTCAAACCTCATCTGTACAGATAAACAAACAACACACACCTGGTAAGAGATACAGCAGTCCATATGGTCCAGGACGCTGCAGTCCATTTGGTCCAGGAAATCAAAGTTATCCTGAACGTAGCCGGACAGCCCCTGGTCGTCCTCCTCCACCTCAGTTGAGTTGAGGATGTTGGAAGCATCAAACACGGAGACGTCAACACGCTGAGTGACCTCTGGCTGTAAATCAGCCAGCTTCACACCTTTCATGTCTGTAGATGAATGAGATGAGCTCACATTATTTACATCCATGTGGTCTACAATTAATGCAACAAACTTCAACGCTTCATTAAAATAATCTAGTTTTAAGGTGTGTAATGGACACCGTCACATGCTTAAATATAAAATATCATGACTGAATGAATATATTGTTATATAATACTATATTATATAAATGTTTTTATATGTGTGATAGAAAGGTTCTAGTGAGTAAAATATCAGGCTTAAATGCACTGATGTCAGTCAAAGAAAACAATTTGAAAAGTCAGAATAAACATAAATTTGTGTAACAAAATGCTTTTTTTTAAAAATTCCTTTAATCGTCTTTTTAGCCTTTTAATCATCTTGTGACCTCTCAGATTTACCCTTGACCCCAAGGATGAGAATCACTAGAATAAATAATAATTAATAAAAATAATTTATATTGAAAATAATCAGTAGTTACAAACCCAAGTATTTATAATAAAGGGGATCATGGTTATGAAATAGGTGAAATTACCCATGTATTCATCTTCGACGTCCTTCTCATCATTGACAGCCTCTTCATCATTATCTTCCTCAGCATTGGAGTTGAGGCTTTCGGCTCGTTGTTCTCTGGACACACCTCGACCTCCCGTCACCACCTCCGGCTTCCATCTATGTTCTTCTACAACCTCCTCCTCTTCCTCCTTCTCCTCCTCTTTCTTTCCTTCACCTTCTTCCTCCCCACCACCACCCGCCACTGTATTCCCTTCTGCAGCCACGACTCCTTCCCTCTCCGTCCCTTCCCCCCTGTGATTCTTCTCCTCTTCCTCAACCTTTCTGCCTTCTTCCACCTTCCTTTCCTGTGCTCTGCTTTCCTTCCTCTCCACCTTCTCTCCTCCCTCCTTGCCTTCCACCCTGTCGCCTCCATCCTTATCCCTGCCACGATGGATGACCCTGTCGCCCCCGCCCCCTTGCAGCACCCCTAACGCCAGGTTAGAGGTGATGTGCAGGGGCACAGTGACCATGGTGGGCCCCGTGATGTGCATGGCTGCTCTTCGGCCTACTTTAGTGGAGAGTCCTGGGGATCTGGACTGGAGAGTCTCATTGCCTGTGACTCCTGAACCGTCAGGGTCAAGGGCAGTGTAGGTGCCCTGGGTCCCCGCACCCCCGCTTACTAGCCCTGTTCCCCTGCGGTAGGTCACGGCATATTCACTGCCACCTATTGCGCCAGTGGATGACGTGACCTCGGCGCCACACTTGGGGGAGGAAGTGATGAGGGGAGACGCTGTGGTGGTGCTGGTGGAAGGGGGGCGCTGGGCTGCACGTCTGGAACCTGGAATAAAACAGGCAGATAAGACCTGGGTCTTAGTGTAACTGGTTTTGTAAAAGTATGACAAAAAACTGTTTCAGACATAGACCCAAACTATTTTTAGATTTTGTTTTAAAGGCTCAGTACACACAAAACAGAAAGGTACTTTTTTCCCACTTATCCTCAGTGTTATCCAGCTGTGAAAGTTTTTATGTGTGGGTTTTGATCTGTCTCTGAAACCTTTGTTTCAAGCATTACAAAATGACATTAGAAAAAGTCAGTTGGAAGACAATTTGTTGTGTCTTTCAATGTGCCAGTTATTCTGGATAATCCATAGGCTTCACTGTCAACACTTTCCCCTGGAACTACTTTTTACAACAAAGAATAATAGTATGTATGAATAAAATAGTCCCTATATTGTCCCTAGCATGTTCTGCTGAAGATTCAGGGTAATATTGTTTCCTTTTGAGTATTACAAATGTCAGTTTTTACACTAGTGTAACACAAACTAAATTTTATTCATCTCCATTGTTGTGGGAGCGGTTGCAGAAGTTTCACAGGCCAGAATCTCAAAACCTAAAATCCTAACACACCCAAAAATAGAAACTTTCTCCACATCCAGATGCCACTATGGTTAAGTGAGATTTCTTTTTTATTTATCTATAAATTTACTTCCACAAAACTGAGATGGGTTCGCTCCACAGGTCAATCAAAGCGAACAAATTATGTAAATATATATGTGGATATTTCTCCTTAATGTGTGTAGAGTTAAATATTAGTTTCTTCTATTGCTGAAATATTTATGGTATTTATAATTGTCGTTCTGGCAAAATCAGTTGGGAAATGTGTGACGGGGGCAGCACCTTCATTTGGATAGGCCTGGGTGCTGAGGGAGTCCATGCTTCTTGCTGGTCTCAAAGCAGTCCTGTCTTTCTCTGAAACAAAGAACCAGTTATTTAAGACAAAATATATAATAAAGTAATATATATATATATAACTGTGGTATGGATAAAGAAACACAAGTACACATGTTGTTGTTTTTTTAAGAAAAAGCCCAAGTTGTCATAATTTTCACCAAACCATTTGGTTATAAATCAAACTGACTGAATCAAACTGAGTTTAGTTATGAATCAAAAGTTCTTAACCCTAACGTTTACCAGAGGACATATTCCTGTAAGAAACTGTCAGCTATGATCATCAGTTTTCAACAGAAATGTCTTCCTTTTCCAGAGAAGTGAGTGATCTTCCCCTGTACACATACTGTATTTATTATTGTATAATGTAGTAAAAACACTGCAATTAATTTAAAAGGAAATTATCGAGGGAAGGACTAATAACCACGATGAGGTTTTGTACCTTTGGCTGAGTGTTTGTGCCTCCGTCGTGGGTCGTGGAATCGTCCTCCGATGTTGAAGATGGACATCCACTTCCTGCCTTTGAGGGATCCTTTCCTCCTGAAGGAGACACAGACGTTCACAAGGAAAATTGAAACAGAACAACTGAATTCAACCAAGAAGACTCTCTTTTCTAAGATTCAATTACTCGACGTAATGTCATCATGGCAGGAAACACTGTAAGCATTATTTCACCACAAATATTGCACACTTAAATTAGGCCTGACATGAGATGAGGTTCTCTAAATGCCTGCTTGGTAAATGGACAAACATACATTTGTAATGTCCCTCTCATAAACCTGTTTAATTTCCAAGCTGCGCCACATTATTGACCTTTGACCTCTGTATGAAAAACATCCCCACCAACCGGATCAGACGATTCAGACAGATAAATAAATGGTCTACTCACTTGTCAGTGCCTTCGATGATGGCGTGGTAGGGTCTTATGGCTAGAGGACCGTCTCCTGGACTGATATTACCAAAGTTGGGGAAAGGCTGAGTAGGAGCGGATTTGAAAAACCCTTCCTCCTGACAGGACGCTGCAGTCGGGAAGGGGAGGGACTTCCTTCTCTCACTTGATACACCTGAATACGGCAGAAGTAAGTCACTGATACAATGTGGGATCTGGGTGTGCTCTTATCCTCGTTCCAGATCTCGGATTCGTTCAGCATTTCATACAGAATAAATGAAGAGAAACAAAACGGTATTTCTGTCTTACTATCAGGCAGGTGTGTTACCTTGATCAGGAAACAGCTGAGGGACGTGTGTGAGGATGAACTCCACCACGATGGACTGAACCCTGACCTCCATGAAGGCTGCTGTACCGTTAAACCCAGACGCCTCAATGTCCTTTGACCTTAACATACAGATTGATTGATTGATTGATTGATTGATTGATTGTTGGGAGAAAGAATGGAAGAAAAGAAATCTATGTTGGAAGGGAAAAAGCGAGGATGAACATGAGTGAACAAATGAATAGATAGATGAATGAAAGAATGAATGAAGGCTGTAAAAAAATGCTCTATTAGTTCAATTTTAAGAATGTACACAAACAGCTTATGTATACTTTCCAGCAGAGTCAGGGCCGATTGGGCTTCAGCGTCTTGCTCAAAGGCACCTCACCAGAGACGGACAACACGTATTGATGTACGTAAGTGATATTAGCAAACCTGAGCAGATTGGGGGCCCAGACGATGGCCAGGTTCCTGGAGTGCATGTTGGTCTCTGAGCTATATGAGGCCATTCTGACAAGATGGCGCATCAGAAACTCCAGAGTCCTGATGGAAAGAGAGCGAAGAGTTAAAAGAGATTTCAACTGGAGCGCAAGTCAGTGGGTGAAAAACAAGCTGTGGCTAAATCATTTATTTCTATGTTATTGATCTTGTTAATTACTTTAACAACCGAGATCGTACAATACGGGATTTCTCAGGACAAAATCTGAGACCTACTCCTCTAAATCTGTATTTGTGTAGGTGTACTACCTGAAGTGACAATATAATTCCCAACCAATCCTCTGCCTTTACCCTACCTGGCCTAAAATCTACGTTTACAGGAAGTTGACAATCTCTGAACAAAGAGGCAGGCAGGCTGCAGGTGGATGCCCCTTTTTTTCCTAAACAGTGTGGGGAAAAAAACTAATCCAAACTAATCCTGAAGTCGACTCATGTAACAAAACTGTAAGGGTACCCACTGGATGAAATAATGCAGAGAAATACACACTGTCACCTGCTTCCTCGAGGCAGAAAAGACATGTTTTTTTTTATGTAGGCTAAGTTGAGAGAACTGCATGAGATCAGTAAAAGAGGTCCTGTTGTACCTGTAATGTGGTGTTGGTAGTTCTTTCAGCACATCTCTGATCTTTACCAGCCGGTCCTCCTCCAGCTGGATGGCCACAGCCTCCTGTAACACAGACGTGTGTTTGAGTCAATATGTTAGTACAGTTTATCACTGCTTAAGTACAGTTTTTACTTTACTCATGTATTTCCATTTTATGCTGCATTATACTTTTACCCCATTACATTTCAGAGGGAAATATTGCACTTTTTATTCCACTACATTTATTTGACACCACCAGTTACATAAAAAAACACATGATATGCTAATATAATAACATAATAATATATGCTATATTACTAATCTACCCAGTAGTGTACAAAGTATCTAAAATTGGCTCCACATTGACAAACTACAACATTAAAATGTTCTTACATGCATTTGTTGGTGATAAAAACAGAATAATGTAATATTCTATGATAATATAAAACTTTGAAAGGAGACACTGCATAATGAGTACTTTTACTTTTGATACTTTAAGTACATTTTGCTGATAATTCTTCCATACTTTTACTTAACTAACATTATGGATTCAGAACTTTTACATGTAATGGAGTATTTTTAGACTGTGGTTTTTCTACTGGAAATGTGGCACATACACTCTCTATTAATTATTTCATTGCATATAGAGAGCTGTTGTAAATACTCATCGGGAGATCTAGACTTTATATATTTAATACCTTCTTTGCAGGGGAGGCACTACGTTTATACCCCTGTGATCAGTCCAATACACAACAACACAAGAGTGGGGGGAAATTGTGTGAGATGAATTGTGTGTCTGAGCTACTCACAGCAAACTTGTCATACAGCTGGTATGTGAGCAGAGGGTTGGGCAGCTCTCTGAAATAAGCTTTACACAAAGAGCTGACACAGTGGATGTCCTGCAGGTACAGGTCCTTGTTCAGATCTGGACTCCCATCGCTCTCAAACTCACCCCTGGTTGCATGCACACACAAGATTCTCTTTAGAGCATATCAGCACAACACACAAACCGGATTAAAACTTTGGTTTATAGATTTAGGTTCAAAGAGAGGCACACAGCTGCACACACACACACACACACACAACTTACCTTAGTTTTTGTATGTTGGACGAGACTCCAGACAACCTGTAGATACCATCCACGATTCCATGTTTCTCAACAAACTCACTGCAGCATCGCAAGACCAGAGGAACTGTGGGAAACAGTGAATGACTCAAATTAATGAAACGCATAATAACATATTAATAACATGCTAAAATATTCAATTTGTTAACATTGCATGTGAACATACACATTCAGTTTTTATGTTTTTCGTCTGTATGTTTCAAATATGGAAGCCAAGTAGCCCTTATATGTTTTGTTTAGGACACATAGGTCATTTTATTTATTCTACGGCAGCCTGAGGAAGACTAGTCGTAGTTAAAAAACGTCATGTCCATGTAAAATTTAAAAAAGCATTGGGGTTGAGATAGCTGTGTGCTGGTGCTGTTTTGACCTTATGTGCAGAGTATTGTTAACCAGCACCAGCAAATAATTGATGGATGTGTGTGTGCCTCCTGATGATTGCCAAATATGTCATGTACAAAATATATTGTATAAATATGTATTAGCATATTTCAAACATATCATAACATATTCAAAGTGTGGAGTGTAAGTACTGTATTAAAATCGTGTAAGACAAAATATACAAATGTGTGGTCATATACATATACACAAGTCTATAAATTAAACATTTTATAGCATAAATAATTCTGTTGAAGCATTTTTAGCTGTGCTAGCAGCATGACTCTTGCTATGGCAATGTCGGTCCAAACTGAAATATCTCAACAACTATTTAATGAATTGCCATGAAATTGTGTGCAGACGTTCATGGCCCACAGGGGATGAATCCTAACGACTTTGCTGATCCTCTGACATTTCATCTAGCGCCACGATGAAGTCCCTGTTTGTGGTTTTGAGTGAAATGGCTCAACATGAATTGTAATAACTTTCTTCATCCTCTGACTTTTCATCTAGCGCCATCATCAGGTCACAATTTAAATTTGTCACATTCTTTGGTCTATGGCTAAATGACATTCCCATCAGTCTCAGCTGTACTTTGTGTTTATTCCTAATTAGCAAATGTTAGCATTGTGAATGTGGTAAACATTATACCTGCTTAACATCAGAATGTTAGCATTGTCATTCTGAGCATGTTAGCATGCTGATGTTAGCATTTAGCTTGACGCGGTGCCGTGCCTAAGTACAGCCTCACAGCTGTAAAATAGCAGAATGTGGTCACAAGGCTCACAAATATAAAATTACCAACTCTCTCTAGCATTTGAGTAGACCTGGCGTGGTTTATGCTGTGTAGTTTGAGCCTTGACAAAGAAATAATTGAACATGTGCTTTAAAAAATTATTTTCTTGATTTCATATCTGTCTGAAAAGTATCACTGCAAAATGAGAAACCATTTTTTACATTTTTAAAAACATCACAAATATTCTGACCAAGTAATAGCTGTCAAAAAGTTGTTAACCATCATTCCTTTTGAATAATTCTTTTACTGTTGGGGATGTCATTTGTTGTTTTGAAATATTCACAAAAACACATTGTGTAACATTTCTTTTTTTACCAGATGAATGAGGACATGTATCTATATCTACACACACACTGCCATATAAACATTGTATAGGTTACTCAGATGTCTATGGTCAGACAACACTGTTTCTGGTGGGGTTTCATGTACATGTATTGCTATTTGTCTGTACAGTGTGGGATTTAGTGTGTGTTGTAATGCCTGTCATGTAAAAAAAAAATGGTTACAGGAATAAGTCTGTTCACTTACTCTCTTGCGAGGAGGCGTTCAGGTGCTCCAGCAGATCACATCCAAACACCTTCTCTTTGTTCCCTCCTTTTCTCCGAACTCTCCGCATCTCTTCCTGTCTGCTGTCTTCACCTCACATTCAGACCGGCCCGAGCTGCTCTGTTCGTGACCGTCAGACTGACTGACTGTCTGTGCGGCTGCTGGATGTGTTGACCGACTCGGTTAATGTGACGCTGACTTTGTAGAGGTGCTGCACATTTCAGAGATTTTACAGTGCTGCTGCTGCTTCTGCTGCTGTTTCCTTTGCTTCAGTGCATGTTGTTGGGTGCAGGTTGTTTCCTCTGTAAGCTGTGTTGCATTGGAGTTGGTATGTAAAAGCTGGGATGTTAGGACATACTTTGGTTTGTCTTCCACCCTGCAAAAGCAGAAAGAACAAAAGTTTCTTTGTGCAAACACCAGCGTCGCGTTGCAGACAACAATCTCCCCCAAAATCAAACAACAAATTGCACTGAATCCTCAACGTGCAAATGTGGCTCTGCACTTCCCCCTGATGCACTCAATATATTTTCGAATGAAAGGCCACACCCTTGCCTCTGTACTTCTCCTATTCAGTGAAGTGAGCCTCTGAATGTTTCACTCCAATCACACCATAATATCGCTCTGGGTTGGTGGACCCTCTTAAACCTCCACTCTCGGCTCCAGCCTGAGGACCGTGTTCATTACAGGCCCGGTCTGTCTCTCTCTGGCAGCATGTCACAGCCATTGCGGCCCCCTTTTTCACTGCAGCGGAAGTCAAGCACTGTTAAAGCCTGAACATATAGACTCATACAGACATTCAAACTCACTCCCCAACACCTCCATCTTCCTGACACCTGCCACCTGCTCTCCCTTTTTCTCCACCATCTCTCCCTATATGTCCACTTTTAGGAAAGAGTTTCAGCGTAGAAACGTGAGGAAATAAACAAGTTAAAAAGCGAATACGAGTGTTCCTACCTTCACTCTGCATCGGCACACAAGTAGCAGCATAAAATGATGACGCAAGAAACCACTAAACTTCCCCTGTTAACTTCCTGAGTGTGTCTCCTTCTCTTGTGCTTTCTCTCTGTATGTGGCCCACAGTTTCTCGTCCTCTGCTGACTGAGTAGGGAAATCAGTTCAGTGTATCTGTTCAGTGCATCTATTTCCCTTTACATGCTGCGTTTGTCTCTGTGTAGACCGAGTGTGTGCTTGGACAAATAAAGCAAATTCAACTCCTTTCAGCCCATTTTCTTTGACTGTGTCAGTAGTACATCAACGCTACATACCGATACTAATCTACTACAAACTAAAGCACCACACAGAGCCTCAGTGAGTACTGTAGAAGTACCACAAAGTACGACAAAGGCTCAGAAAGTACTAGCACAATCATCACGGTATGTATCACAAATTACTTCAACATGCTACAAACTACTACAGTACCATAAATGATCAAATGATCAAATGATCACGAAGGCCCGAAAAATCACACCACAACCGAAACTAAAACCACCACAAATAAATCACAAATTACCAAACAGTAACACACAGTACATCAGTCACTAGAATCTACTGCAAACAACCACAAAGCATAAAGTACCCCAAAATGCCAATTTAGTACATAGAACCACAGAGAATACCAATCAGCTTAGCCCAAAGTACCAGGAGTTTCCACAAAGTACTACTAAGGAATGCAAAAAAAGGCCTTCGATGAAATATTACAAAGTACTAAAACAACCATAAAGTACCACAAATTAATAAAACTTATCAATGAATACCTCATTACAAGTAAAGGTTGTGAATTTAGAATTTGACTCAAGTAAAAGTACAGAAGTATTAGTAACAAAATGTACTAATTATCAATAGTAAAAAATACTCTCTATAGCATGCTGACCCCTGGCAGTGTACTGTATTATTACAGTATATGTTATATTATTGTAAGCAACATTGCAATACTGCATCTGGTTGAGCTGTACCTAATCTTAGCTACTTTACATACTGTTGGGTAGTTTGTAATGGTGTTTTATTTTATAAAATTATCATATGTTTCTTATGTAAACGATCATCTTCAAAGTAACCGGTAACACCAGCTGTCAGATAAATGTAGTGGAGTAAAAAGTACAATCGATTGTTTCTGAACTGTAGTAGAGTGGAAGTATATAGCTGCATATGGGCTAATGGAAATACTCAAGTAAAGTAAAAGTACCTCACATCTGTACTAAATCTTGGCACTACTGTGTTTTTGAGACATTCAGTAAGAAGTAAATATTGCAATATACTGTATAGTACATTAGTGCACTATATATTGTGCAATACTGTATGGAATCAAATAATAATAAGTTATTATAACATATATAATATCGTGGTAGTATCTGATACTGTAGTATACTGTGGCTCTGTGTGGTAGTTTGTGGCTGTACCTATTGCCTGGGCCTTATCCTGGAAACCCCCTCATGAAGTGTTTATTAAGTTGTCACAAATGGCTTTTAACTAATGGTTAAAACATTATTTACCAATGTTTTATACCGCCGTTATAAGCCATTAATAGGAGATTTTCTATTTGGTAATAATGCAGATGTACATGTTGGTAATCCATTAATACATGCTTGTGGGTTTCACACTTTCTGATATGCCATCAAGTCTAGACTTAGAAATATTGGATTTTGGTCCAAATACTCCAGAAGGGTGCGCCATTAGAGTGTCTTTTATCACAACCTAGTAATTCAATCTTATTAATGATTTATAACTGATGTATACATCATTAGTAAATTAGTTATTAACCATTAGTTGCATATAATTCATTCATGACTTCTGACTTCCGCCGCTGGGGTCACAGTGCGGATGTAGTCAAGCATTTACGGTAATTCACCTGTAGCTACAAGTGACGCTGCTATGCTAACCTCGTTTTGGGCTCCAGTACGTCCCTCAGTGGCGGAAATAACGCTAAACTAGCAACCATTGCTAGCAACCATTGCTACATAAACATCCCCCAACGTTTATTAATTTCATACGGCAGAAGATGTTTAAGTACGTTAATAAAAAAGGGTCATTTTTTTATTAATGCGAGCAAAGCAGAGAGGGAGTGAGACCGCCCGCACGAACCGCGGGGGAGTGAAAAACGAGCGACCATCTCCTCCTAATGTCCGCGGAAGAAATGTACAGCGTCTTCCTCTTCCCAAAAGTGATAGATACGATATTTTGACCAGCAGTTTTTCTACATTCATCCTTAAAGTGGGTGACACACAGGCGTGCACAGGTGAATATATTTATTTGAATAAGAAGCGGAAGTCAAGTGCAAGATGGAGAACTGCAGCTTCCACAGCCAGCTACTGTCCGTCATGGAGGTGCTGGCCAAGGCGGCTGTGGCGGAGATAAACCGGCGTGTGGATGACAGCTGCGCGGTGCTCCGGCTGGAGGTGAGCCAGAGCCGGCGGGACATCGACCTGCTGAAGAGGAAGTGTGAGGTGATGGAGGCAGAGCTGCGGAGGACCAGGATGAGAGTCAGGAGGAAAGGTGAGCATGGGGCGCATGAGAATTTTATTTCCTGGATAGAGAAGGGTATCTGTCTGTACCTCCTGCTTTTAAAATGTGGTGTATTTCTTGTTCTTCCTCAGTGTTTTATCCTCCAGCAGCCGAGAGATTCTCTCCTTTAGTGAAAGTAGTGTTGAACAAAGAGAGACAGAGCACAGACTGGGACAGACAGGTGGATGCTGAGGCTCAAAATCAACCCCAGCAGGTATGAATACTACACAATATTATTTTGATTCTTTATTAATGTGCTTTTTTGATCATTTAGTCCATAAAATGCCAGGAAATAACAGTCCAAGACCCAAATATATTCAATTTACAATGATATTAAACAGAGAAAAGCAACATCCTCACATTTGATAAGCCAGATCCATTACTGGGACCAATAAATGTTTTACATTTTTGCTTGGTACATTTTTTAAACAATGAATTATTCATTTTTATGTCTCAATTAACCTATTATTATACTTCACTCAGTAGAGAACATTTCTCGTGTTTTGGGGGTATCAAATAGTGTCCCATTTGTGAGCTTAAAAATAAAGTTAAATAAAATGCATACACATAAAACAAGTATGTTTTTACTTTTGTTTTATTATGACTCAGTAAATATCTCTTGCAAAAAATAAAAGTATAAAAACTTGCATGTTACTGTATTTTATTTCTTTGTAAGGTTTATTTCCATTTAAAAAAGTCTGTTGTACTTTGATGCAAACTCAGTGTAGATGGGTTTTCCCCTTTACTTGCACAACTTTTGTGTATGTGTTTGTGTATTTATTTGGCTCCACACTGTGTGAGGTGCTTCATCTTTGTCCCGTGTGAGTATTAATGCAGAGCCTCCCGGTGTTGCAGTGTGCAGACGTGGATCCTGCTAATGAAGCTGAACACGTGCTGATCAAAGAGGAGTGTGCAGAGGACGACATGTGGAAGAACGACTCAGAGGACAAACCGAGTGAGTTCAAACACAAACATACACACATCACACTGGAAACTTCCATATAGACCTTTAAAGCTTGTTGTAGCAGCATGTGTATAATTACAGAACGTGACAAAAAAATAACCACATTTCCTAAAAGAGCTGAATATGTTTTTACTGTATTTATTAAATTTTAATTGATCTTTTTATTGGGTTTTCAGCAGACAAAACCATTCAATTCAACAAGCAGAAAATATGAAGTGTCACCCAAGTTAGTTAAGGCCACCAAAAGATAAGAGTAAATAAAAGAAAATATTTAAGTATAATATTAAAATAGATCATAAGAGAATGTGTAAAATAGGATGAATAACAGGTAATTCACTGTATTATTTGACAGTTTGGCCACAGTGTGTCAAAGTACTCAAGCCCAAATAAATCACCATCATCACCATTACTACACATTATTTTGTGCAGGTCACATGGACCTCCACAGCTGCACCAGTCATAGCTGCTGTTAACCAATGATGAGCAACAGTCAGCCAATCAAAATACAACAATGATGTGCAACGTGAGCATGATTCATTCACCATAATCACTGTGAGAGCTACAAGCAAACTGGAGGCAGCACATTAGCAAACGGCGAGTGTCATGTTTTCCCTTTATAACTTGGGTTTGTTGGAACCACTGGAGCCAAACAAATTCAGGTTTAAACTGACCCGCAGGTTGTGTTTGATCCGTCTTTCATCTTCTCAGAGGTCAGTTCAGGTTCTGGTCCAGTTGCTCTCGGTTTGTGTTTTTGGATTTCAGTAAGAGCTAATCCTTCTTTGGTGGGGACCTGGAGCCGTATTCACAAACATTCTGAGAATACTCTCGGAGAGCTCCTAACTTTGCCTAAACGTTTCTAGCCGGGAGTCCTAGCTTAGGAGTGATTTAGGAAAATTCTCAGAGCTCTCTGAGCAAGGAGGGGACAGAAACCTTTACCTTAGTGAGGAGGTGTGGTCGGCCCTGTTGCTCGGTATGACACATTCTTTTAAAAGGTGTGCTTGGTTGATCAAAAAATAAATAAATAAATAAATAAAAATGCACTCTTAGTGATAATGGGCATGGATTGGACAGTGAAATCAATAGGCCTAATCATATAATTTAGTCTCTATTAAGCCGTGGTGTAATTGTGAATACTATTTTATGTAATGAACATCTCTGTTTGAAAACACAGGCCTACTTGCGCAGCAGTCTGTTCACATGCTGATAGTTGTTGTATTTATTTGCTCACGTTTATTTACCATGCTGGTCATTTTAGTACTTAATCTATTTGATATTAACGGGGAGAAAATGGCTCAGCTTTCATCACTTTCTGTGATTGCTGTCCAGTCTGTAGAAGTCCTCACTGCTGTACTGTTGCATTTTTCCACTTGCCAAATATCGTAGTGTTGTGAGCACTTTCATTTCTGGGGTTACAGCGTTTTTGTGTTGGGTGGGAGATGTGAGCGCATCTCTAACGAGATCGCCCACAAACATTATCCCTTCACGATCTAATCTGTAGCGTTCATTAACATTCAGCGTTTGGAGAATATTTGTCCTTCCTCTTTGTCCTTCCTCCATTTTCTCCTCTGTTTAAGAAACTCTGAAGCTTCTTAAAAGTCCTCCTCCCTGCTCCTAACAGTTTTTACCTTAAGAGCTCTCGTGAATAACTTTTATCTTTACCAGGATCTAGTCTTAACTGTAAGGGGAAATTCTTAGAGAACGTCATTATTCTAAGAACTTTCTTAGAATTTCATCACTAGGAGAAACTCTTTGTACTAGGAAGCTTTATGACTACGGTGGCTGGAGGCTAGGGTTTAGGGTTAAACAAAATTCTATTGAATTTGCATCCAGTATTGACTCTGTGTATTGACTTGTTGAGCCCATTTAGGTTTTCATAGTTTTACACAACTCATTTTTTAAATAATTTTGTATTTAAGAAGTACAACTAAAACTTGTACTTGATGTGCTATTTAAATAATGTTAAGTACATTGCTCTTTGGTAACAAAGAAGAGGGGCGATTATAGAAGACTTGATTAGAGATTTGTTACTTAGAGCTTAAAAAAAAACCTCTACTTTAAGATGATGTGTGGTTCCTGTGCTTTCTTTAGTCTCTGAAGCCGAGCAGCCGCCGTGTTTTACAGCCTCACAACCTGCACCGACTGACTTGAGCTTTGTAGAGCGTCGCCACTCAGCTGAGAGCCCGGCCGATCCCGGATCTCTGGTTTCCCCAACAGATGGCTACACTTTCCCCGAGCAGCAGCTAAACGGAAACCAAAATGAGGCAGAACTCGTAGTAAAACACGAGAGAGACGGAGAGCCCGACAAGAGCACTGCTCCTCTTGATTCAGCCCACGGGTTTGTGACAGAGGAAGGTGACGGACAGCTGTGGTCGTCCAATCTGTGCAGAGACGCTGTTGATCCAGGCTTCTCGTATGCTCGGCAACAGTTTGAGCCAAGTCCCTCCGTGTTCCCATCTCGGAGTGGATTGCATTTGGAAGACATGGTGCCCCGAATTCACTCACTAGGGAAATCACACTCAGTAGTGGTGAGTGCAGCACGAGTGAAAAGACGAGCCAGAACGTTTGGATGTAAGAAGCCACAACCAGATGAAGGACACATTGCTTTATCTCAGATTAACCCCATGGATCAGTGCAACTTGGTTCCTCAGCAATCACAGCATCAGTACAGAGACTCTGCGCCTCACACGGGGAGCCGCAACGAGGATTTGACGCCGGCAAACCCAGCGGCCTCTTCTTTCTGCGGGCACAGCCGCGGCAGCTTCGGCCTGGCGAGGAGGATGAGGACGCCCTGGAGGTCCGGCGTTGGCGAGAAGAGGTTCAGCTGCACGTATTGCGACAAAACCTTCATGAGGTTCAGTCAGCTCAAAGAGCACCTGCGGAGTCACACGGGGGAGAAGCCGTTCAGCTGCCTGCAGTGCGGCAGGAGCTTCACCAAGCAGTGCAACCTCATCAGACACGCGGTGGTCCACAGCGGAGAGAAGCCCTACGAGTGCTCGCTGTGTGGGAAGTGCTTCACCCAGCGCTCCAGCCTGAAGTCCCATCAGAAAACAGCACACTGACTTTACACAGTTTTATTTTATACAGCCCTGCGTTTAGTAACGTCAAGACCAATCATTATACCATAGTTTGTCTTAAAGGGCCATAACAGTGTGGTTGCAAGTTTATCTACAAATCATGTATATTTGGAATTTTGAGTATTTTTCCTACTGCTCTAGTTTCCTTTCTCTTCTGTACAGTATGAAAAGTTAGTGTGGACTCACTTGACTGCGTTACCTCACAACAATATAACTGATAAAAATATATGTACAGAATTTAAAGCCATGGCTGCCTGAAACTGGAGGAAAAAGACATTCAAATTTCTAAACACAGTAAATGATCAGTGTATCCGATCTTTGGGAAATGGGCCATAACATGCAAAACCACTGGGATGGTCCTTTAAATTTAAATGTGTATCTTCCTGTTTTGAAAGGTTTATCTGATAAGTGAGTTAAACAAACAAATGATACCTTTACTACTTTGGTCACATCAACCTTGGTAATATTTGTATTTCTTAATATGTGTATAAATATCTTTGGAAAAGCACCAACAGTCATTCTGTCACATTATATTGTTTTACATGTTGTATTGTTCAGAATCAGAAGGCTCCGCCACACAGACAGGAATATGAATGATACACGAATTAAAAACATCAGAGATAATTCAATTAAAATTCATTTGTGGCCTGCAGTCCCCATGTTACAACGGCATACACACTAGAGGGGAACTATAGAAGACCAAAGATTTTTATAACTACGATTACTACTTTTCACTGTATTCTGGTTTCTATTTATTTCCACTCGATATGAAAAAGTTAGCAGAGTCTTGAGTTGAGTAATCCATCACATTGTAGGTCAAGTCTGCATTAAATCTGGTCCGTTACTTTATCATTGCACGGCAATTAAGTTTGAAGTGCAGATTTGTAGGAAAACGATTTGTATTACCTCTAAATAATTATGTCAGTCTGGGAAAAACGTAATAAAGTTAGACTAGTTTATGAGCAAAAGTGAGGCTGACCTTAGTCCCAGTTTGTGCCTCTTAATGTATTATCTACGGAAGCCGAGAACAACCGTGCTTGCAATTATTTTTTTATTGTCGTTATCTCGAGATAACAAAGCTCGCAAAATAATTACAAAAAATAATTGCAAGCACGGCCGTTCTCGCCCTCTGTAACTATAATAACATTCAAGTAATTGCTTTATTTGTACTATGTCAAACAAAATGTTTAAATGTCATTATCAGATATATTTTATCAATGTTGTTTTCCCTTATATTTTCATACATAATAAAATAATGTTTATTTTTATTGTTTAGTACAAAATAAGCAAGAAGGTATGTCACAATCTTTTTTTGGATTAGCAAATAGTCAAAACTTTTTAGTTTTATGAAATTACCTCCTGTGTTTTTTTTTTGTTTTTTTTTTTAAGATTACCGGGATTTATCTTTCAGGAAAATGGATGCTTAGCTCAGAGACGTGAGAGGAACAAACTGAGGTAAAACCAGTCTAACATTTCTTATTGCAACCAGAGAGCTGAGACGCTACTGAGACACTTCATCAGGATGTAAAGAGTGGATCTTTTGACACCAACTGCCCAACTGACGAATTCAGTCTCAGTCTCATTGCAAATCAAATCTGAAAGCAAAACGTTTTCACACTTTTAAGTCCAGGCTGCCTGAGCTTTTCTGAGTTGTAAGTTGAGTCGCACTGAAAAAACGACAAACACAAAGAAAACTCTCTCACAAGGACAGCTTTGTTATTTGATCAGCAGAAAAAAAACCCATCTCAATCTGTATTCACCAAACAGGTATAACAAACTTTTTACACAAATATACAACTGTAAGACATTAAAAACGTTTTCTCATAAATATCAAATTAGATCCTTTATACTGTAAAACAGTGTCATAAAAGTTACATTGGTTGCATAGAAAAGTAGTGATAAGTTGTTCGGAGGGGAACACTGTACAAGTGCATTTTAGTTCCTATTGAAGAGATCAGCAGAGTGTAACGGCGCATCATAAGGCCGTGCTGGAGCAGAGGCAAACACGGTTCACGTTCAACAAATATAAATCTAATTTCAGAACAGTCATTTAGTTTGTACGCTGACAACATTCAGATGAACACTGAAAAACTTTACCAAAGAGATGATAAAAGAAGAGAAAATGCCTTTACCCCAACCACTCACACACTCACAAATCTCACCCCTTCCACGTCTGTTTCAGATATTCACTAGAGTGTGTTAATACAAGTTGGAAATGTCATGTGACCACCAATTTAATAAGACACATTGAACCAAGTGTTAGCAGCAACCACATACGGGAGTGTTTCAGGGTTCTTGCTGTGAGACATTTAGCTTCAGCAGTTGACAGGAAATATGCTCCAATTCAAAGGAAATATACAGTGAATTATAAGTCTTGCCACTTGAACATAGGTTGGACAAAACAAATGTAGGAACAATTTACCCCAAAGTACAATTACATTTATTTAGTATTAATAATTTGTGATGGAGCAAACATTTTTATATGTTTAGATGTTTTTTCAAACGCTGCTCAGCTCAAATATTTTCCTCACAACAGAGTGGAAAACTCAACATCAGGAGATTTCCACTCATCTGAATGGAAAGAAGTGAAAGACCAGGTTGCGGTGTTTCCCTCAAATCAAAAGATCATTCATCCAACGCTGTACTCTGTGAGTCATGTGCTCCCTTTAAGTGAAACGCTTCCATTAACTGAAGCCTCTTTTGAGTTTTTAGGTAAGTGAAGTTCACCGGTTTCTTTTTTCTGTAAGACGCTAGAGTTGAGATGGAGTTTAGTCTCGTGGAGTTTTTGTGGGAGTCAACTTAAATTACTGCTAGAAAAAAATCATACTCATATTAACCACATGACATTTTGACTTCCTCTCATGCACGGGCTGGTACAAGTTGAGGGTAGCAGACTGAATACACTGCATAGTCAGACCAGGAAAGCCTCTCCTCATCTCAGCAGCAGCATCACGTTGAAACAATGAGCTCATGGCAACTTATTGGAAGACTGAAAATATGTGAGGAGTATCAGCATTAATCATTTGTTTCATAACACTGTTTCAGGACATATTAGCAGCATTTTGACAGCGAATTATCTTTTTTTTGTACGTAGTTCATGAATAATTCACATTACTGCTTGTCTTTATTATAAGTTTGACATAAGATTGATTTCCCATCTTCAGGGAGCCCCTACTCTATAAATTTCAGTTTTTAACTTAAAGCCAGACTATGCAACTTTTGCGGCTGCGGCTAAATCTGAGTTTATTGAAGTGAGTAAGTGTGCATTTTGTTTTATTATGAATTCTACTTTTCATTTGTAAGAGGAAGTTTGTGTTATTTTGTATTTCAAAAGTTACATAGTCTTACTTTAAACTTGTTTTAGAGTGGGATCTCATCATAGTGGGAAAAAAATAAGTATTTTTTGACAATTTCATCATCACTGTGTGCCAGTAGAGATGCAAGAGGGGACTGTTTTGAAAACTTGCGGTGCGTTCAAGTAAACTCGGACATCTGAGGTTTGAAAGTTGGCTTTCTGGGCAACTTTTAAATGCAAAAACTAGAAAAGGTCCTTTTTACAACATCCAAGTTTGCCTAAAGTTTGTGTTCTGGATCTGATGTCTCGACAACGCTGCTTGTGAATGCTCTGCTCTGACTGTTGAATGGTGTTAGTTTGGCTGGTTTACAGAGACTCTGACCAAACAAAAAGGCTGCTATGTCATCAAGTGGCTATCAAACTGCTGTACTTTTAATTAGAGGGCTGAAAGATGTTAAAATCGCCGGTATGGCCCTTTAAGAGCTCATAAAGGCAACGCAACAGTCTTGGAGCCTTGTCTAACAAGGAACACGAGGGGGCAAAGTGGATTTTCAAACACTCACACATACACAACACAAGGGATCTTCAATACCCCTCTTCATAGACAAGACGCCTAATATAAGAAACCTTTAAAGGAAAAAAATCTACATCATCTCACAATATTAAATATAAACAACCTTCTCAAAAAAATAATCTCTATGCAGAGTGTCCATTGTGTTGATGAAACCTTTTTTTTTTGTGCTAAATGGAGACTTATTTCTCTACATCAGGTGTGCTTGATTTATTAATCAACATGTGATACATTCACTTGAAAGATAAAAATCAAGTGCTTTTTCTTTTCCTTTTACATTTTATTTTTCAAAAATCTTTGAAATGTGTCCAGTCCGTCAGTCTACTTTTAAAAACTAGTTCCCACTGCCTCCATGTCCTCCATCCGGGAGTAAAAGTCCCCCCTCTCGTGTCCAAATCCACCACCTCCTCCACATGTGTGTGTGTGTGCGTGTTACATGGGGAAGGTGTATGTCCCTCTCTGTCGTTCCTCCTCTTCCTCCAGGTTGCTGGAGCAGTCCATCGCCTCTCCACTGTCTCTCTCACCGCTGGGGACCATCGGAGACCAGCTCTCCCCAAACTCGTCCTCCTCGTTTCCCTCCTTCCTCCCCTCTACATCTCCGTCCTCCTCCCCTCCTCTCTGCCTGCAGTAAGGTGGGATCTCGACCACGACGTACTTCTTCGCCCAGACACTCAGCGCTGCCTTCTGTCGGACGTCATTTCCCATCAGGCCTGCGTCAGATCGGGAGTTAGTTGCTGGGAGAAAAAAAAAAAGTAAAGACGAGAAAAGAAATGGAAAGGTGGAGGAAAAAGAAAAAGAGGAGAAAAAGGAAGAAAAACTCATTCAGGAACCATTATTATCTAATTTGGTAAATTATTAATGTTGACCTAACCTGTGGCAAAGTATAAACTCACACATTTGGGTCAATTTAATAACCTAAAACAAGGTAACAGAAGGAAACAAATACACACACAAAGGAAGCATGTTTACTACTTTACAATAGTAATACCTTTTTAGGAGAGAGAGACAAAATCATTTGTCATTACATTTTTCATGTTATGTGTTTTTTTAACAGTATATATCTAAAAAAACAAAAAAATGCTTATTTTCTAATGTTCCTTTTTTATTGGACTCAACATATTAAGTAACTTAGTAGGAGTAATGACAAGTTGTCTAATTAACAAGCTATCTGATGTTAATTAAAGCAGATAATTAGATGTGTGCAAATATCACAAACATAGTTCAAGTTTGTAGATCTGTTGGGTTTTTACTCCAGTAATAAGAGTTGAAAAAATCAGTGCCTGTGGTTTAGTTCCTGCAACAGCTTCCCACTTGTACTAACTGCCAAAACAAAATGTACACGCAAAACCAACAACCGTGAACAACAAAATCAGGTGCATTCCCATTTTTAAACGGCAAATAATGTTGTCTGCGGTTACATGTTTTATGCTCTTTGCGAACTTTTTTATTTTTCACACATTAATCATTAAACATTTTGCTAAAAGGACATCCTCATCAGACAACTCACCTGGCAGCGTTGTGGAGAGCTGGCTGGAGTTACAGGTAACAGAACCGTTGGTATTGGAGCTAACAGCAGCAGCGAGCTGGAAGATCTCGGAGCGGGGCAGTTGGGGGGACACTGGTAAGGAGTGACACTGCCTTCCTGGCAGCTGCTGCCAATAGTAAGACGCCCCCTGTTGGGGTCCTCCAGGTCCATGAGCAGGCGGCTGGTTGCTGAACACACTCCCCGGAGGTGAGTGGAGGTCAAACACCAGCGAGAAGACGGACTTGCTGGGCACATCGTAGAACTTAATCTTGCCCCCACACAGGTCCTCTCGGGCAGTGAACGGGTTGATCTTGCGGGCCTTAGAGGCTCGCTGAGCGGTGGGGGGATTATAGTAAGGGTCCTGGACGTTGACTTTTCTTCCAGGCTTGCAGGAAAAGATGTCTGATTGGCTGCGGCTGAGCCAGATGTTTCGCCGGGGGCGGGGTGATTTTGGAGGGATTTTATCATCCTGGAAACCAAGTGGGTTCAGTCGCTTGAAGCCCTGGATCTTCTCACCTTGAACAAAGAGACAGATAGGTTTTTGTATAAAATGTACATAAAACTATAACATTTAATAGTAAAATGTACGAGTTGTAAGTGTAGAGGTGTATCTATCATCTTTTTTTTGGGAGAAATCAACAAGTCATTTTGTCATATCTTTTTAATAGAGAATCTAATGTAACCACTAGGTGGCAATGCAGGCTAAATCCTGCCTAGAGTACAAAGCCATGAGTTCCTTGAATCCCTGTTCTTCAAATGTTTTCACAGGCACTGGATGAGATTTCTTTTACAGAAATGTCCTCTGAAGTGTGGTTGGATCTTAACATTCCCATAAACTTTAATTAGTGCAGCAGGAAAAAATAAGTGTCTGGGAATAAGAATAAGAATCTGAGGATGACAGAAACAGGGATAAAAAAAAATGCATCTCTCAGTTTGAGTCGATTGATAACCTTGTTGAGAAAGAGATGAGCACATAAATAGTCATTTCCCTAGTTCACAAAAATCACTTATTCCCAAAGATGATGCATGTGAGCTAACCAAGAAAACATCTTCTTTTATCCTCCTCTCAAATCTCAAAGTATTGGTGCATTTCTAAGTGATCACGTATCTCATTTATGCCAGGAAATATCTGAGAGAATTACTCACATCACTCATGAGGACCAAAAAAAGCGACTCTACAAAAATATTTGGCTAAAACGTCGTCATGCAACAGAAATATTTCCTACTATGAGGGTGATCCTGGTTTTCAGGAAATGCTGATGTTATCAGGTAAACAGAGAAGAAGCTGGAGGAGAGGGGGACAGAGGGGGAGGGAGCAGAAGAAGTTCATGATGTACTGTAACAACTGACAGCAGACGAGGAGTGAGAACTGTCAGGTCCAGGCCATGTTTTCCACACAATAATAGCTAAATACGAGACATTTCTTACACAACAGGCCCAGGCTGTGTTTTATGAATCTTGTTAGCTTCATCTAGATTTACAACACAACATCAGATGCGTGTTTGTCACTCAGTATAAATCACTCCTGCATCCTGTGACGTCATATGTTCGTGCTCTCCGTCTTCACACGCTGTAGTACTGAGGAAAAGGAGCTTGTCTGACTTGTCTTAACAAAAACATTACGGCCTCCTGACTCCATCATGGTCAGACATGCAGGCGGCTGCGTACTCGACCAAATTAGAAGTGAAACCTGGGCCTGCGTGGATCAAGTATCTCAAAATAGGAATGTTGATCTCAGACCAGTTTTCCTCCATCGTCATGGTGAAGTTTATATTATCAGCAACCAAAGACTCTGCGCCCCGGTTCTTTGAAGTGGGATATGGATACTCAGATAAATGTTACAACATATTAAACTTTGCTTTTTGAAGAACTTACTGGGGTGCACTGGGTGTGAAGTTTAGGTTTAAACAAACCTGGTTGTATGTTTGGGTGAGGACCGCGTAAACAGTATCCCTGTAACTGACTGGACAAATACGGAATCAACAGTGTGCTTTGCAAGAGGAACTGGTGTTAGGAGAGGAAAGAAGTTTCTGGCTGCATAAATATTGACTAGCTGACCGGTTGGCATTCTCACCAGATAAGAGTACAAGCAGAGCCTGTATGCAGTGGTAAAGAGGGGTGACAGACTAGGGAAGACAGGAGAAGGATATAAAACAGGTTTCTGTTGCCTTGCTTGGATTACAGTTTCCTGTCCTACCACCGTCTTTTACAGGAATTTACAGGCATCTTCTTGTGAACAAAATTAGGCGACTTTTACTGACTGCAAAGCTAAAGCTTAATGACACATCACAGCAGCGCCGTTACCTTTGGGTATGGTCTTCTTGTCGTTGTCCCCACTGAGTGGGACACACTCGTGCTCCATCTCTTCAACTTTAAGGCGTGCGAGAATCTCCTCGAGGTGCCTGACGTTGTCGGGGAAGGACGGACGGAGTTTCGGGTCCATCTGGGGGAGGAAAAAAATGGAGACGGATGAGATTTCTATACAGTAACATGGTGCGGAAGCAGGGATAGATTGCACTCATCAGATTATTATCTGGGAAAAGAGAAAACATACACCAACAGGATTACTTTCTATTTAAAAAGGTGCTACATGTAACACTTATACATAAAAAAATTACCATGTTAATTATACAACATTATAATAATTTAAATAAACAAACAAGACCAGAGCTGATGCCTCTACAAGCATTTACGTTGTATTTTACACAGGTTCTTTTTCTAGGAAATGTGCTATATTGTTTTATGGCAGAAAGGGAGACTGCTTTATGGCTTTTATTGGTACTTCACAGCAGATAGTGGCACAAAAGAAAAGCCTGAGGGAAAAAAATCACCTTGACATGTTTGAATGAAGAAGCAAAGGTCTCCTTTGCAACTGGAAGCAATAGGACTTAAGCAAAATGTGGGCTTAGATTTAAAAAACAGATGCAATAAAAATTGTGGCTACCACGCATCAGTTACATTTTCAGATGTCTAAAGAAATTATATCTGCGTATTCTTTCCTTGAACAGTGATATGCTAATGTTAAAGATGTTACATAGAGCATCTTTATTGAAAATATTTAAAAGTGAGGAAAAGTAGAAGAAAAAATAGGGACTGAAGTTAAAGATGAAGGAAGGGGGAGGCAAAACTAAGCTAGGAGGAATAAGGACAGGTAGAAGGTGAGGAAAAGGTATATTCTGCTGAGAGAGAAAAATAATAGATGGAAAAATAAGACAAACAATGTGGCTAAAACATGAAGACATACAGCTGACAAGGAAGTGCAAGGGGGGTTAAATAAGATGCTATAAAGAAACCCTAAAACTGTCTATTAAGAAAATGAAATTGGATGGGCTTGGATGGAGGATGAGGAAGATGAGGATGATAAAAGCGAGACAACAGACAATGATGAGAAGGGATGGAGGGAGCCAATACAGGATCAATCAGCAGGGTGCTCCAAAATCTTTAATGCCCTCATCCTCTGTGGTTTGTAATTATGTTAGAGAAATTCCAGTCCATTGATTATGATGTGAGCAAAACTGAACTGGCAAAATCTCATGAAAACAAAGTATATTTGATTCAGTTTGATTTAATTAACGTTCCTCCTCATTTCAATAGTTACTCCCTTTAACAACAAATCAATGTATGGATATTGAGAAAAGCTGAGTCTTCCAAGTAACTGATCCAGCTTTTAGTGAACAGAGGACCCCCCTCCGGATAGTGAACTAAATCAGATTATTCCGATAATCAGATTGCCCCTTTATTTCTGAACAAGGGAATAATAGTTACTTAAGAAATTAAAAATAAAACTGGAGAAATTCCAAGAAACGACCAAGAGGAGCCATTTGGGAAATCTCTTTCTCTCAACACAGAGAAATGCATCTAGATGCACTTAGATGGACAAAACATCACCACCAAGCGTTAACTTTAGCACATACATGGCTGCTGCCGTTTGCTCTTCAGCTCTTCACAAGTGGACAGGGACTGTTACAAGACTGTAATGACAGTCCGACTGGACAGAAGGAGCATGGTGGACTCACATTGCAGCAGTTGAAAGCCAGCTGGAGGAAGTCAGGCGGACAGTCTCCAACCATGTGCTGGAACGTGTGATAGTCCAGGCCAAAGTTCTGGTCAGGAGGGAGAAGAAGACAGACAGACAAAGAGATTCGGATATGTGAAAGTTAAACAGGAAAAACGCTCAAGACAAGAGACAGACAGAGCTTCATCAGATGTTTGACATACTGTAACTCTTCTGCCAAAACCAGCTTCATGTCAAACTAATCCCTCTGACATGGTCCTGCTGACTGCCAAGTTTTGGCTCTATCAGTCCATTGAAATTTTAAATGACGCAGGCTTAAAATTAAAATTAACACACACAAAAAAACGTACAAGCTGCAGTTGTTTTGAGGTAAAAAAGCTGCATCCAACTGTGTTTAGGACAATCTACACTTAATTTAGCTTATGTAAAATATATTAAGACTTTTGAGTCCCTTCTTTGCATATTAAATAATAAACATGTATCTCATACTAGGAGAACATGGAGATATGTCTAATGAGAACCAGGCCAATACTGATATCAATATTCGAGTGCTTTTAAAAAATCTTCCTTTAGCATATTAACCCATATTTGTTTTTTTTTAAATAAACACATACATCTTTTTGATAAGGATCCCTTCAATGTTGTCATTAAAGACCTGTGAGCATAAAATGTAGTGAGCAGTGCATTTTACATTTGAAAAACAAACTTGTCAGTTCTCTCTGGTGATGGGACATTTACACACATATGTCATAATAATAACATCAATAATATTGGCCAATGATTGAAGGTCTGTTACAGTTTTTCCATTGTGGGTTAAGAAAGATCAGTGCAACTCCCCATCCTTTGAGAATGTAAAAAACAGACTTTAGCACTCCCTTTGAGGTCTGTCTGAGTCATGTGAATGTTACACAGCATAAACAGGGTGTGAATTATGGGACACCAACAGATCAACCTGTGTACAAAGCAAACAGGCAGGAGGAGTATTACAAGGTGATAGGGTGGAAAACGAGGTGAGAAGCAGACGAGCAGTCACCTCTGTGCGGGGAAGGAAGTCAGGGTCAGCCTGGACCCTTGCAATGATCTCACATAGGATTATACCGTAGGAGAATACATCGGCCTGAAAACAGATAGACACACGTGAAGACATGCAAACTTTCCTCCTTGGTTTGTTTTTTCAAAAATGGTAAACTGCCTGGTTTATTATAAAGTGAAACATTTGTGGAACTCCCTGATAATCCCTAACTTCTGCTAAAAATGTACCAAACTCTCTGACCTCCACTGTCTGAAATACAAATCTCTTCATCATCTTCATCTCTCTGCATCTCCATCTCAACTCATTCTTTTGCTATTTATCATGTACACAGTGTTTTGTTTTGATCTATATTTTTTGCTGCTTTTATGATCCACTATGCCCAGGTGTTTACATTTAATCAAATTCTCAGCTATCTCAGCTAATTCCACTACTTGGTATAAACTGCTGCAATGGTCAGAGGTCAAAGGTCAAACTTGGTGAATTTACCTTCTCGTTGTAGGATTCATCTCTCAGCACCTCTGGAGCCATCCAGAACGGAGAACCAACCACTGAAAGCTTCTCTCCTTCAGCACTACACACACACACACACACACACACACACACACACACACACACAATGTTTGACAAAGATTATGTACAACATGTTGCCGTATTTGATCCATTATAATGAGGGAGTCATTTGTGCCAAATAATTCGGGAAACTTCAGAGGCTTTTAGGTGATTCCTGAACTCTGTGTTCCTGGTTGAATAGTGTAATAAAATCATGCAGGCAGAGCAGACTCAACGTCAATTTGTGTGTAAATATGTCAAGCTGGTTTGAAACAATCCTCCCCTGACCCGTGCACCACCAGGAAGAAAAGCCTGACCTGAGCCCGGTCGTGTTGTTTGTAAATGAAGACTGGAAAAAATAATAGCAGGAGAAAAATCACAAGGTTTTCTATTACCTGCCCGCTATTGCATTTGTGTTAAGGTGTTAGCACTTAATGAAAAAGCCAATTTGAGTGCATTTGTGGGAGCATGTAAAAGTAGTTTCTTCCTCTGTAATGTTAATATGAACGACCTGCTGGATAAAAGAAGCTGGTACAGAAAATCAGTGCAAATATGAAAAATAATGCACAATCTGCCCTGGCTTTATTACCCTCTTGCTCTCTAGTTAACACATAATTGCAAGGCCGAGAACGACTGCTGTCTAAGCTTTCAATCAGTTATATAAAAAAAAAGACTTCAGATTGTCTGTGTAATGAATCGTGCTCTCTAATCCTTTAAGTTCAGTAGCTTTGCTCTGCTTAGATTTAGTCGGACCGCACCTTCGCACTAAAAGAAATGATAGGTGTGGCTACATTCTGCACATTATTCCTACATGTTCACATACCCACATACACATGCATAGACATAAAAGATTATAGGGATTATCATTTGTCTAAGGCGTATCAACCCTGTTCCTGAAGACATTTTAGAAAAGAGAAAACAATCCCCCTCCTTCACTGTGCTACTTGAGTATTAAAAAACCGAAACTCTGCGCTGATAGTATCCTCCTTATCAAAACACTAAAGTTGAGAATGTGAACTATACAGCCTGCTGTTAATGTCGGTGCCAGACACATGTGTTAATAAATAACCCTGCGCCTGGTATGAAGAGGAGAAACACACTTAAGTGAGTTACAAATAGCTGTAACAGGAAAAACAGAAAGGAACAAAAAACATTGTAGCAGAGAGCAGACATGGACAAAATGATGATTAATAATAATAATAATAATAATAATAATAATAATAATATAAACATTTTCTCTCTTTTTGGCTGTTTGAAATAACTTGCACCAGATGTGACACTCTACATCTTGACGGGTTTCCAAAGAGTCAAAGAGAAGATTAACTCCTGTTGTAAAATGAGGGGCAGTGCAGCTTTAACAATAACAAGCCTAATGGTGAATAATTAATAAAAAACAAAAAATGTGGTTTAACAGATACATTAACCCAATCAATTATGTTACATAGAACAAAATATTTGAGCTATCATGTAGCCTTCAGAGCCAAGTACAGTATATTTTTTTGTTTTGCTGGTGAAGCCTGATGAAGCTTTAAAGCTGCACTAATCATTTTCTGGCCACAGGGGGCAGAAAAAACATCAAAACTAGTTAACAAGTACACAGCTACCACCACATCACTGGATTATTAAGTTGTTATTGATAACATACAAACAAACAAACAACTGGCTAGTTACACATTCAGCAGACGTAGAACAACATTAGCATTCAATTGGAGTCATCTGTAACCATGTAAGAAAATGTAATCACTCCTCTTTTAGCTCTGGCTTTCTAAGAAAAATATCTCGGGCTTTAACTGCTAAATGCCACTCACAAACTGTGTTTACCGTATGGTGATTGGCAGGTAGTGTGCATGGGTTTGTGTACAACCCATGGGCCTACAGGGGTTGATGAGAACAGCTGAGACTCAAAGACAGAGTAATTGTGCCATTAAAAAACAAAACAATGAGCTAAAAGAGGCTGCAAAGCTGTCGAACTAGACATTAATTCAATTTTCAATGTTAATATCAAAAGGATTAATTCATTCATTAAGTAAGGAAGGTAGAGGAAAAGAAATTAGCTGCCCAAAGGTTTCTTGTCCTTGTTGAGTCCTGGTCATTATTGAATTACCAATAAAAGCCGGGTATATCAACAGTATGTAGAGGAGTAATTAGTGGAGAACCCCTTACAGATTGGTGGGGATCTTTTCCGCCAGGCCAAAGTCTCCCACCACTACTGTGTAGCCGTTGTCATCACATTTGATCAGGCAGTTCTGTGAATACAGAAAAACATTATCGTTATTATCACACGTGTTTAGTTGAGGAATTTGTGACACTGAGGGGTTTAAAAAAAACGAAACATTTTGCGGCATAGCAATATCAGCCAAACGTCCACTTCCTGATTGAACTTAAGCCTTCAATATTACTGTACAATCTCATTCTCTGTACAGAGAAAATGGGAACTAACAGAAAATGTAAATATGCATTGCTATGGTGTTTGGACTCTTCCTCTTCACCCTAAAAGGAATCATTTGTAACTCTACTGTTACAGTGGTCACTAATATTACCCAGGCAGTTCTATAATTGTACTGTGCAAAACAGTACGTGCACTGTTGATATCCTTTGCACAACCCTGTGGTACATGACAGTTACAAATACGACATTTGGTAGCCACAGATACTTGAGTTGAGCTGAATGTTAATGTTGTATATACTCACAATTTATTATACATATCAAACTACTCAGCATAACTTATGATACATGAATCCAGTGCGCAACACTCTCACTATGCTCCCGTTCTTAATAGTCCTTGTACCAGGTGGCACTATGTAGTAAAATGTACTGTATGTGCTGTCAAAATACCATTGCCTTATTTGTGGGCATTTCTTGCACTTTGTGAATTTATAGCTTAAAACGTCTTTATAAGTTAATTAATTAAAATATTTACAAAAGGAGAGAAAGTTGCTTTGTCTATTGAGTTGCATGACTGTGTTATGAGTCATAGGCAAAATGGACTTTGTATCAAATTGAGGAACTATAATCTGCAAGGCTGTGGCTCTGAGTCAACTACAAAACTAGGTGCTTGTTGTCTTTTCAGCTTTTCCAGTAATAGGTTTAACTTACTTAAATTTCTCTGTGCACTATTCTTCTACATAACAACAACTATAAGCTTAGACAGGCAATGAATATGAGTTTACAGCAGAGTGCATGCTGTCCCTGTTCACTGCCAGTTCCCTGCCAGTTCCATGCCAACATGGCTCTGGGTCAAGTTGGAAAACTAGAAGCAGCCTGGTACAGATTATCACATCCAACTGTGACGCTGTGTTCTGTACAGAGAGGTTAACAGGCATATGAGTAAATGACCAGATAAGTCTTTAACATTTGTCTTATGTAGAGAGGTTGTTTCACTATGCTGGGACCAAACTGAAACTGCACTATGAGGTGTCAAAACCAACTAATATTTGCATATATACTGTACAGTACAATTCAAAAGAAACTGGGCAACAAAAACAACAAAAGTAGCCAAAGTCAAAGGAAGAGTCATGAAAAATATTCTGGACTAATACATTTCAAAGGCTGTATTCTTCTCTAGTGAGTAAAACAAAACAGGCCTAGGACAATATGTGGGTCTCTAAACCAAATATGCTACATGTTAAAGCTCCCATTTATCAGAATAAATAACAAATCAAAAAATATATCGAATGTAGATTAAAAAAAAGTACAAATCTACAGGAAATACTACTTTGTTGTTCACAAAGAAAGCCTGCAGCTCTATTTTTAGCTACAGCTTCTCTTCTTACTGACTAATTAGCCTGTCTAGCTAACCTTGGAGGTGAGGTCCCGGTGGAATATGCCTTTGGAGTGCAAGTAAGCCAGGCCGCTGGCGATCTCACAGGCCAGTTTCACTCTTGTGGGCCAACTCAGGTGCTTGTTGCTGTCCAGAAGCTGCTCCAGGTTTCCACCATTGATGTACTGGAGAAAGACAAAGAGACACAAATAAATAAGTAGGTAGATATTATTAACAAAACATTGACACACAAGGAAAGGAACACAAAGTATTCAATTCAACTCGAATATATAATATACAATTTCAGTTTTCAATTTCAAATAATTAAAAGCAAATGGTGCTAGGCCAACAAATAGACATAAGAAATACTTTGAAATTTAAAATCTGATGTAATGTAAAGCCAAAAACATGTTGAACAACAAATAAATGGCCGAATTATAGGGTTCAGAACATATGGATTGAAGAAATTTAAGGACATCATTTGTCAAACAATAATTGATTACTAACATTAAATGTTCCCCAGCCTGGAATTGCATTGCTATGCTCTGAATAGCAAAATGTTGCTGTTTGGCTGCACATGGTCATTGTATTAGTGAGCTGGGGAGATGTCAAACACCTTTTCACAGGAAGAAAATGTGAGATGTATAAACTCAGTTAGTGTGAACACTCTAATCATAGCAACATGACACTTTCTGTTGCCAGTGACAGAAACAACAGACTAGTTAGCTGGCTTGAAAATTCATTTGTCAACTGGTGTGCTGACTGAGTGACTCGCTTTATATATATTCAGACACACTTAAACTACATAGAGGTACAGTCTAACTACATTACACCATCGAACTGCCTATCCAGCTGGCTCAGAGAGTGGATGACTGATTGGTGGGTTGTTTGGGTTAGAGATGACCTGCCTGGGGGCGAGCTGGTGTATCGAGTCGACCAACTGGCTAAAATCTGGCTGGCAGCCCGTTCAGCTGGCTGACAGAACAGCTAGTTTCCTACGTGCATGAATGTGGACCGTCCATGACCATCGTTCAGGCTGAAGAGTGGGCAGCCAAGAGGACAAATCAGCTCAGTGGGTTTAAAAGTATCCAGGGTCCTTCGCTCTGTCAGTCAGCTTTGATCCAGAAGAACTTGTCTGACCTCACTGCTTGCATGCAAACACACAGACGCACTAATCCCATGTCACATATCACGAACAACGGTGGTTAACTAGATCGAGCTGAGAGGATGGGATAAAGAGATGGTCTGGTTTAGTTTCGGTTATTGGTATGACTGACAGGCACATAATTAGGACATAGGGGGCTGATGATGAGGGGAGGAGGTCTCTGCTTCTTCACGCGATTGGGTAATCTGGGCATCTGGTCAGAGTTATTCTAATTTTCAGATAATCTTAGCACATAGTTGATAGTGTTCAACTCAATGAGTCTGTCTTCCTACAACAAAGGTCATTATTTCTCGTAAGCTGTGCGTGACTTCTCCATCTGAATGCAGGTTCACATCCCTTGTCACACCATCTCTCTAGACTACTTAAATCCTAAGTGCAGCGATGGTTCAGCATCCAAAGGACAATGACAACCTCAAAAGATATTAACTGGACTGAGTTTTCAATCAGTGTTATCTTAAAGAAGGCGTCCTTCTACGTTTGGTATCTAATTTAAAGTATAAGGAATAGTACGTTTTTTGGATCCGCTGCCCGAGTGACCTACACTAGCAGTTTGTTATAGCTAGTAATTATCCCTATAATAACAAATCAAATCTTATCTAAAAAATGAACTCAGTGGTATACAGCAATAAACTAGAATGTCGCCTGATGAAGATGAGAAGTGTGCCGAACTACTGTCTCACATGTCATCTACATCCTGCAACATTTAGTCCTACGACAGTTTTGCTGGACCATTTTCTCAGCCTCAGACTTTAAATTAATTCTTTGTCCTTGGATCCCACATAGTGAAACATTCATTAAAAATATTCCACCAGACATGAATAATCTTCATGTCCATTGCATTTTTTTTTACTTTAGATCCTAATCAACAGTCCAGACAAAATTATCTATTAGTGCCAAAAAGGTCTGAGAACTCTTGAAATAAAAGAAAAAACAATGCTTTAACCTTTAAAGCCCCCAAAACATTGAGCTCCCAGCAGTCTTATACCATCTAATGTTCTGACGCACGCACACACACACACACACACACACACACACACACCCCAATTCAAGATGTCAGAGGATTACAGTATTTGTCCAACAAATTCCTCAGTAGCCACTGAGTTCAACATCTGTTGTCTGCCCCTTGGAGGTTTGGGGGGAGAGGGATACAACAGGGGAAAACTCCACTGGAGACAAGTAAAACTCAGATTAATCCAACTTCCTTCTTTTATCATCTCATTTAGGATCTATACAGCACGGCCAGTTTATTCTCACACTGACAGAATATGCAGCGAATGCAAAGTGTGCCTGGTCCAGAATGCAAAACACATGGTTTACCGGAAGAGTGTACCTGCTGTGTCAACTAAGAGTAACTGAATGGAAGTAAAGTCGCATTCAAAAAAAGCCTCTTATTCAGGCATGGTATTTCCCCCTGGAATTTGCTTTATCCTATTGGTCAAGTTACTGACAGTAATTACTTGACATAGCACATGTTGGAGCCATATATGTGCCTGGTCGTGATCATGTATAACAGAGAGAAACATAGAGGAAATGAAAAACATGCGGGTGGTTACAAATGTTGCGGAAATTGCTCTGCTACACTGTCAGTGTTTCAGGTTAAAAACCCTGGAAAGACTCAAACAAAAGAATCCTTGTTTGCTACTGGGAGCAGCTTCAAGCAGCAGTATAATCCTGCCATGGGTCATGATTTACCATTAGTCCAGATTATGATTGCAGAAGCATTTCCTATAAAGTGCATTAGATTGAGATTCAAAACAAGGCTCGGGGCTCTAGATCAGTGGTTCCCAAAGTGGGTGCCGCAAAATTGATCATAACATTGTTCATACATTTTATGTTTCGATAAAAGCAATACATATCAAAACGACAGTATTGAAAATTAATATGCAGTTATGCTGCAGCTAATGACATGACAACTCACGGTCGCCGAGAAAGTGTTTACTACAAAGAAATGAGCAACAACACTGTTCTAGGACATCACAGTCAATGTAAATGAAATTGCATGGATTTGAATTCTCATTGCTATAAAATTTTATTTTGTCTACCGAGTTTTTCAGCATCATTTATGTGTGATCTGGGTCTCTCATCCCTGGCACCGATAAGCATTTGTGTACATACTGTATGCATGTTATATTGGGGGTTGGGTGGCTCAGGGTGCCATGACAGTTATGTTTCCTTTGAAGGGGTGCCGTGGTCTAAAAATGTTTGGGAACCACTGCTCCAGATTATTCTCTACATCTTCCAGAGTCTTCAAAGGTGAATTCTCACATACATGTTTATCACACAACCTTTCATTAGCCCTTAATGCCTATATTCTACATGTCTCTAAACAAGAAGTATAAAAATCAAAAAGTCACTGAACAAGTGTTGCAATTCACTGTCTTGGGTGTTCCATTTTGTGAGAATGCACAACAAACTAATACTAAAAGGCAACTAAAAATTAATTAATTTAGGAAATTAATTTAGGCTTAAAATGACTTTTATCGCCCCTTAGTTGGCTGTTATGCTAACCTCACTCACAAAAAGCTACAGATTCAGATTAATCTACAGTGTTTAAGAGCAAAGTACTTCATCAAACACTTTTTCTTCTTTTTGTTTATTTTGCAGTTGTTTGTGGATTTGCATGTGTCTGTGCGTGAGAGACGATGAGTTTCTCCAGGTAGCTTGGGGCCATGCAGTAACTTAATTCTCCATTTCCTCTGCACGGCCTCATAGTGGGGGTCACGTAACAAAACAGCATGAGCCTGCTACCACGGTCAGAGCCTTCAGTTCGGTCCTGACACGACACAACAGGATCTGTTTACCCTGCAGCAGGAAAACAAGACCTACATGTGCATGTACGTATATTCATAAGTGTGTCTTACAATGCATGGATTCGCTTTGCAACTACAGAATAGGATGAAGCGTGTGTGTGTGTGTGTGTGTGTGTGTGTGTGTGTGTAAATTTGGTATCTTAAGATGTGTTCTCTTACGCAACTGCAGAAAGTTGGTGTTTGTCTTTGTTTATCAAGGCTACAATGAGCACATTCACTGTTCAACGCAACAGTGTAATCAAGTACATGTGTGTGCGCCTGGAAGCATCTTTAACAGTGTATGCTTTCTTCAGAGTGGGATGAATCATGTGTTTTGTTGCATTTGCCCAATGAATGTATATTCAAATACAAACGTGTTAACAGAGATTCATCTTAAGCCACTGGCTCAACTGTTGAAGTGTGTATGTTCATGAATGTGTGTTTTTGTGCAGTTTGTGTGTGAATACAATGACCACAGGACATACAACTGTCATCCCACGGTTTAGGACATCAAACTAAAACAGTTACCATCCTTGAACAGCAGGGGAACATAGTAAGAAATTAGAGCTGCAACTAACGATTATTTTAATTATCTGCCGATTATTTTCTGATTCATCTTTGGTCCACAAAGAGGCAGAAAATAATGAAAACAAATCCCACCACAATTTTCCAGAGCCCAAGGTGACGTCTTCATATTGCTTATTTTTTGCCTGACCAACAGTACAAAACTCAAAGAAATACAGTTTTACTATGATGCAAGAAGGAAAAGAAACAGCAATTTCTCACATTCAAGAAGCGGTAGCCAGCAAACTGTACCAACCAAAACCTTTTTGAAAAATGACTTAAACAATTAATCGATGATCAAAATAGTTGCAGATTCATTTTCTGTCCATCGACTTATCAATTAATCTCCTTTATTTTAGTAAAATTTCCATATCTGGATTCCATCCTTTAGTAATGTTTCCAGTGTCCTGAAAATCAAATCATATCCAGCTAATGGTTCTAAATATGAAGTGAAGAATATCTGCAGACTTCTGTGTGTTTTTCAGACTAGTGATTTTAAATTTTACCCGTGGTCTTGAGAAGTTGCATTAATCACATATTAGTTATTGTAAAAATCAAGACAGAAGCTTGATGCAATATCCACACAGACGCCGGCACAAATATCCTCTTATACATTCTGTCAAAGTGCATCTGCTTTACATTGGTTCTGTGTCTTTTAGAGCAAAAAAAAACAAAACTATTTCTTTGTAAGTGTAGAAGGAGCTCTTCACTACAACAGGAATGCCATATTTATGAGGTATCAGGTTATAGTTACCCTTTGTACCTTTCATTTGACTTTTAAATAAAGAGAATTAGGCCTGACCTTCTGTACAACTAGCCTTCTCATCAAGGAGCTAAATATATCAACTGCTTATCAAGTATTTTCCGTGACTAATTAATGATTACCACATATGCAAAGTTATCTGTCCCTCTCTCTCACACACACACACACACACACACACACACACACACACGCAAATACACAGGTTAAATATAGGCTTTGTGCAGCCTAAAAACATTGCTCACTGTAACCCTAATGGTGCATGCCCTAACATTAAGTATCTCTGGAGAATTTTATTAGCTGCCTGTATCAAATTATGGCTTCCTCTTTCTCTCTCTCTCTCGCTCTCTCACACACAAACACACACAGTCTAAGTGTCATGTATAACCTAAGAACATTCAGTTCTCTTGGTTTTCCACAATTACAGACTAGCATGCTTCTGTGTTGTGTTCATGGATGACGTGAGGTTCACCTGAAAATAGTAGGAACATATACAAACACATACATCAGTTCTGACATTCACATGTAGACGCATGTAACACTAGAACACAGGCACACCAGCAGCACACTGCCTTTCATTAGCAGAGACACTTTGATCTCACATATCATTGGTTTTAATGTGAAACGGTGTGTTTGGGTGTGTTTTCCTACCTCTGTCAGAGCGTGAAGCTGGCCCTCATGGACACACACTCCCTTGAACCTGCAAAACAAAAGACAGGCAAGATGAAGTTCTCGTAATGTCATAATGTCATAATTCAACTGTTTGTTTTTTTTAAAAAAATATTTTTTCAGGCATTTTGCTTTTATTGGATAGTGACAGCTGAAGAGAGACAGGAAAGGTGGGAGAGAGAGAGAGAGGGGGATGACAGGCAGCAAAGGGCCCAGGCTGGTGCGGTAAGGACTCAGCCTTAGTAAATGTTACACGCTCTACCAGGTGAGCTACCGGGCCACCCCGTCATAATTCAACCTTTGAGACATGACGAGGACATTTGTTAAGAATTCGATTTGGATGAATAAAATCAAGAGTTTTTGGTGTTTTTTAAAATATTCTTTTGGCATTTTAGCCTTTATTATATAGTGACAGCTGAAGATTAACAGGAAAGGTGGGAGAGAGAGAGAGAGAGAGAGGGGGGATGACATGCAGCAAAGGGCCAGGATCGGTGTAGAACCCGGTCCGCTGCGGTAATGGTACGCGCTCTACCAGGTGAGCTACCGCAGCACCCTAAATCAAGAGTATTTAGGCCAACACACAACTGGACTTATATTAACTTACTTATCTTCACAATCTAAACAAAAGTTGGGAGAAAACCCATCACACACAGCTTTAAGTTTAGTTTTGAGTTTAGTTTAGTTCAAGCACTTCCTCTACAGGGTCATATAAATTAAAATCATGTGGAAATATCAAAACCTAACACTTGCATGACCTCCTCTGCTGTGAGTAAACAGAGAAAGTAGGAAGAATCGTTAAGAAACGTTTAAGATTCCAGCGGGCAAGACCAGACAAGTGATTACCGCGAGACTGTCTGCTAACAGGAGGATAACAACATCTCAGTTGCTTCACCTTCATTCCATCCATTTCTCCTTCTACCTAGCCTATCAATTTCTACATTCTTATTAAACAGAAACTCTGCTCTTTCACTTCCATCTCCAAGTGATCAACTTAGAGAAAAGTTTACTTTTTTTGATGGGTTTTCAAGAATTGTCAAAATATTATTATATTAACCCAGAAAGAACCATGCACCCTTTCAACTAAAGTGAAACAATGTGTGTGTGTGCAGAGCAACATATGAACCAACTTTGTTCACGAGCAGCATTGAAGGCCTCTTAATTCTGAAGGCAATGAAAAGGTCAACTTGGTGGGTCCTTGTTGGATTTTAGCTAACAATGACCCCCTCAGTGTCTGCTTGTTAACACACAGACACACTCGCACAATCCACTAGGCATGCTCAACAAAGATGGCATTGTAAAACATACTGTGCATGTGTGTGTATGCACAAGTACACACACACACACACACACACACACACACACACAAAGTGTTTACTACAAAGAAATGAGCAACAACACTGTTCTGGGGCATCGTAGTCAATGTAAATGAAATTGCATGGATTTAAATTCTCATTGCTATAAAGGTTTATTTTGTCTACCGACTTTTCCTTTTCCTGTCGTAAAACGCCAGGCAAGGCCAGTTTATTTGTATAGCACCTTGTAAATACAGAGGCAGTTAAAAGTGTTTTACATAAGGTGAAGAAGTGCATTGGAACACCATTTAAAAACACAATAAAATGGGAAAATAAAATCAATCAATAAATAAAATAAAATGCAAATAGACCAAAAAAATAACAATGAAATACAGTATTAGGTTGGTGACAGTGCAGTGATAAGTTGCCCTAAATTCAATAAAGGACATAAAATTCAGTAGAGAAATGAATCAATTAAAGCACAGAGGAACAAGGAGATTTTTATTTATTCTATAATTAACTAGCAGCCAGTGTAAAGACTTTAGGGGTAATGTGCTCAGTTCTTGTTATAACTCTGGTGGCAGTGTTTTGAATGTGTTCCAGTTGTCTAATGGTCTTTTTGGGTAGTTAAATGACGGGAAAGTCATTTCACATTCACACCCGACCAATAACACAAATGGAAAATTTAAGATGAGTTCAAAGAAAGAACAAAAATGTCCTTTACAACCAACGTCTGTGCATGTTACTGCTGTCAAAGGCGTGTTCATACTATTATGGATTCTGGGAAACACGGTTTTGCATTTAAAGCTTACAGTATCAGAAGCTCAACTACTTAATGCAGGTGATGACAAGTGCTGTTTTGTTTACTTCATATAATAGTCACAGCTTACCAAAAAATAGAATAAATACACAATGTTGCATCTTCCGCTGCTAAAAAATTAACCTGATTATTCATAACCTCGTCCCATTCCCCTTGTGACAGAAAGGGTCCTCCTCTGCTTTTTATTGCCTCTAGGCAGCTGCTGCAGCTCTAACAGGAGCTGGCGGTTTAGAAAATCCATTGTTAATAGGCTCTGCGTTTGACACAGTTTCTAGCCAACCACAAAGGAAACAGGTCACAACCACACGCTCATGAGCAAGTGAGAGAAGAGAGAGGCAGAGGTAGAGGCAGATAGCAACTTAATATATATTTAATAACCGAAAGTGGCAGGTGTTATAAGAAACAACTAATGTAATGTGTAACGTCTTTGTGGAAATAATGAGAATTTACTCTTTATTTATTATTAGCAGTTGAGTGACCTAAGCCTTAAAATAAGCCTACTGTGAATTTATGAAAGCAAGCTCTTTCCAAATTATTACCGGCATCTTATTGTTGAATCTCTTATAATGAACCAACACATAACAGGCCTTTTGGATTTAAACATGCTAAAAGGAAATCACTACCAATAATCCGTTTCTTACACCAAGGCTAATCACGTTTTACAAAGTAGCTGATGTTACGTAATAATGCAACAATCAAGTAGAACAACAAAGTGGAAAATAATCTTGTTATTTTGTTTGCTTTGTTTCATAAGCTACGATAATATGGCTTTTGAGTTGGTTTCCGGTGGTTGTTTCCCATAAAACAAGCTCAGTTCAAAAATAAGATGAAATTAACATATTTTCCAAGTCCAGCTGAACATTTTTAGTAACTTAGTAACCCTTAGATATAGTAAGTTATTCAGTTACCAACCTGAGTATGTTTGGATGGGAAAGCCGGTTCATTAGTTGGACTTCTCTCAACATGTTAGCTCTGTTGCTGCTGAGTTTGTTCATCTTCAGAGCCATAACCTGGTCTGAAGCTCGATGACGTACCTGTAAAACAGTCAAACGATGCCACATTTCAACATGTTGAAAATACAATCAAGAACAACTAAACAAAGACTAAATCCCAATATCTGCGCTGTATTAACTATATTCTGTTGGCCACAAAAACTGGGATTGTATAACGCTTTAAATTAGCACATCATTTTTAATAATTTTCAGCTTGGGTCACCATGGGTAGGCCTTGGAAAGTTTGAAACACTGCTTTTCTATAATGGATACCTGTAAAAAAGAAAAAAAAAAAGAAAAAAAAAAATATATATATATGGCTCATGCAGCAAGCAAACAGAGGAAGCAGAAAAGGAAGGCAGTACATAAAAGAGAACTGAAATGAGGTCAGTCGCTGCTGACCAGCCATGACAAAGTAGACGTGTCAATTCAGAGCTGCACAATCAATTATGTATTATTGTGCATTGGGATTTTAGTTTCCATCTAATTGTTAGATAGTGGTGGCATCACCATCCATCCATCCATCGATGGTTGGCTGGAGCCTATACCAGCAGGCCTTGGGTGGGAAGCGAACACTGTGGACAGGTCACAGCAAGAAGACAACACTGACCTTCCTGCTGAAGTTCAAAACAGTACACATGTGGCTACAACAAGAGAAGCAAAATTGTTTTGTTTCTAAAATCTTAGGAGACTAATAATATTACTGAATTATAATTGGGATCACAGTGTATTACTAAAGAGCCCAATGTTAGATGTAAAAATTGACTGGTGGCTACAGTAAATTCCAAGTATTGGCCAGTTCTCTGAACAGAAGGTGACATGTTGGTAATGGGTTTCAAGATTAATCCTTAAAGGGAAAAAATGAAAAAAAAACTGGGACAAAATTAAAACATGAATGTGTCTTAATGGAAGTGTGTAGTGGAGGTATAGCACAAAAATATATAAATATACAGTACCAGTCAAATGTTTGGACACACTTTCCCATTCACTGAAAGTGTGTCAGTATCTGTGTGTCAGTATCTGCTTCCCAAAAATAACTGCAATCCATTTCATGAGGTGAAAAAGCCTCTGAAAGAGCATGTAACACATTTAACCCTCTATTGAAGCAAGTACAAATGGTGTTTTTTAAATAAATGTTAGTTACTATTAAAGACACCACGCTGCATGTCTATTCATTGCCCCTATCACTTCTTGCCTTTTAAATTGTAAGGTGACCTGAGGTCAGGTCACCGCAGGTTTCAGAGATGCCACAACGCAGCACATTAATTACCAAGAAATTTGAGTTCTTCTGAATGCGCTCATGCAAATAGGAAATATCAACCTGCAAACCACAGAAGGCAGCACATAAATGACTGAGCTGCTGCAGACGCATCTATCTACCTACACTTGTTAACTCACTTCCTGACAGTAGAAACATAATTAGACCATGATGCAGGTTTTAATCCAGCAGTTTAAAATGGCTAAATTGATACCCCTGTTTCTATAGGTAGACCGCCTTCAGCAACAAAGAGCCTATTCAAACATTATCAAGAGCTCCAGCCAAGGTATAAAGTACAGGAAATCAGTCGGAAGCATTCTACATACATGCAAAACAGAGCTGCATACTGTGACTATTTTAAACCACACCAGACATTATGGGAGGTGTCAGTGCTGTGAATGTGCACCAATATTCTTTGTTGTGGAAAACAAAAATTATACTATATGATTAGACAGGATTTATTATGTATCACTTGAAAAAAATGATAGGGGTGGGGAAGAAAATGGATTCACTTATGTATAGTGACTACTTTTTTTTTTTACAATTTTTTTGTGTGTGTGTGAGAGATTTGTATAATAAAATATACAAATCTCTCTCACACACACACATATATATATAATATATATGTATGTATGTATGTATGTATGTATGTATGTATGTATATATATATATATATATATATATATATATATATATATATATATATATATATATATACATACATACATATACATACATACACACAACACACATACATATTACATACACACAACACACACATATTATATATGCAGTAAGGACTCAGCCTTCATGCATGGTTTGCACTCTACCAGGTGAGCTACCGGGGTGCCCCTTATTATATATTAAGAAAATATATATATTAATATGTTAATAATATTTTGGATTGGATAGCCCACATTTTTCTTGGGTAATCATTGCAAACAGCTCTCTCAGAAGACAGCAATTCAGGCTAGTGTATGGAAATATGTTACCAAAGAGAATGTCAGTCATATTCCCTACAACAGTGGGCAGCTTTACATCATCTTATAACAATGGCTCCTTTACTGTCTTCCATCATCACAGCTGCCAGTACACCGGTGACACAATGGATGGGCAGTATCACTTACAGCAGGAAAGGGAAAAGTATATAGGAGGCATTAACAATGAAAGTCAATAGACAAAACTGTTGTTATACTGCAATTTCTGTATTTGTAGACATCTCAGTGAAGTGCAAAGTCATCAAAATAATCTATATATAGTAGAAAAGGCCTAACAGATCAGATTCTGATTCAGATTATGGGAGTTTTCTGTGTTCTGTATGCTTCTCTCTCTCTGTCTCATACATGCAGACACAAAAATCGCTCTGTTCAAGTTCAAAGGAAGGGGCCTGGCTATAAGAGCCGACAGTCTCCACCGCAGGACAGCCGAAACAACAGATGGCCACTCCTCTGAAGGCCTCCTCCCCCACATCCGTCTATCCTCCTCCTCCTCCTCCGAACCCCCATTCCTCACTCTTCACATCCCCCCATCTGCATTTAGTCCTGATCCCCCTCTTTCTCCTCCTCGCTGGGGCCTGCAACAAACCATCATCCCTAATCCTCATCTTCCCCAGTAGTCAACCCCAAGTTCTTCTTTTTCTCTTCTCGTATCTACATATCTACTCTTTTCACCACTGCACATTTCAGGAAAACATACCCCCAGTGTCCCTGTCCTCCAAACCCTTCCTCCCTCTAACCCAAGCTCTAAACAACCACCATCTTCCCCAAAACTCCTCTTCATCTCCTCTGAAGCCGTTGTCTGCCCCCATCCCTTGTTCTCCATAAACTCCTAAAACCTCATTTTAACCCCCATTTTTCATCCCACTTCAACAGTCTTGCCACCCCAGCTCTCTACCATCAAAAGCTTTTTCCACTCTGGTTCCTCCTCCTCTTAGCCTCAACCTCTATCACCATTAATTTCACCGCCTTTTTGTTCCTATCTCTGTCCATCATTTTTTTCTTTTAATCTTTTCATCATTCTGCACCATTTCCTTTTCTCTCTCTGTTTACCTATGCATTCCTCTCTCTCACAGAAAAAAAGTATTTATAGATTACTCAATTGCATTACTCAATGGCAGGCTAAAGCAATACTTACAATAAATTGCACACAGGAAACATAGTCCAAGAAAAGGGGTTGTTTACCTTGATTATGTGTGTTGGAAGTTTAAACCTTGCCTGAACATTTATTAGAGCTTAATTTGGCTTAGGTGGCCAAAATATGTAGTAGTGTGGTCCATCCTAGATTTAGATTAAGAAAGAAAAAGACAGAGACAAGATCAAAGCTGCCTCTATTACAGTTTTTCCCCCTCACTTCTGAGTGAGCCATTACTGTCATGATCTATCTATTAGCCTAGAGCTGCACAGTGCACACACAGCTTTAAACATTAATATAAGCAAACCCAACTTAATTTAGACAAGATATGCTAGACAACTTACAACCTGCATAACAACCTTCCTTTCCTAACAATAAATGGTTTGATTCATTGTTTTGTATAGTGTGTGTCTGACAGTATTTATAATGATATAGAGTGATAGTTTATTGTGTTTTATATACTATCCATGGAGAGAGGAGAGTCAGAATGTAACTGGTGTGGCAGAAAGTTGTGGACAGTATTTGGATAGCTTCACCCCAGTATCAACAAAATACTAACGTTGAAATGCAGTTTTCAAACAGCAGCACGATAGCAAAGTGACCTCTGTTTAATCCAAAGCGATCGTACTTGTTTCACTCACTGATACATGCTGTTTTTATTATTTTATTTTTTATTTTTGCAGCGCACAATTAAAAGTAACCGCACCAGAGTGGCAGCTAATTTACATCGGTTGTCCCTGGGCAGGTAGACAAAAAATAATGTGGATGTCATTAATTGAAACTGCTGGCAGTTGTTTATTTGCGCCACTCTGCAGTTCACTCACTTGCAGCACTGTGCGTTATGAATAAGCTCCAGTGTTTACACAGCCCAGGTGTTTTTGACAGCTGGCATGCACAGAGCTCAATGGGTTACAATAAGCAAATGGCTTAATATAGGCTTTATATTAGACTCAATTAAAATATGCCATGATTTGCTCCAACACAGAGCTTTTTAGATCGGCCCGGGCCATCCCTGTCCGCATGCACAACACTCAGATACCACCAATGCTGTCAGACACCATCAACAGTATCATCAATCAGCCCAACCCCAAGTATAGTCTGACAGAAAGACACAATGGAAACTGAAGTTGAAACCAGTTCATCAATCCAATACAGATCTACTGTTACACAGATGCACAGTAGAGGGCTTATCCCTATACAGAAATTCCAATACACAATATATAAGTGACAAGAAAACTAGAAACTATTGTAAATTATAATGCAATCTGATACAACAAATGAAACAGAAGCCGGCTGAAAGTCATTCAAAACCTTTTTAGGCCATTACTTTAATTAATCAGATTATTTCCCTTCATGTATTAGAGACCACAGCCCTTCCCCCATACTTTATTCTGTGTGTTAACCCTTTACGTAACAAGAGGTCCGTCTTTCATGTGCACCGTGGTTTTGTGTGTGACTGATGCACATACACACAAAAGCTCTTGAATAAGAAAAACATGTCTCTTCCTATAGGAACTTGAAATGCTATCAGTCTATCAAGGCCATGATTATTTATTTCACACAAGTGAAATCCATACAGTCATGGTGGCCGTGTTAATACAACAAACATGAAGTGATTGTGAAATTACATTTCTCTACTGATGGTTGTTTAAAGAGAGGCTTCAATTAGCAAAGCCAAACTAATAACGCCAAACGTGCTTGTGTGACTCCCATTCACATGTCTGGAGGGGGAAGGGAACGAAGTAACAGGGTTAACACCCCCCGTGTTTAAGTGATGTCTTTGAAGTGATTGCAGTCAAACTTGACCTACAAATGCCCGGTAGAGACAAGTGAGTGCTCAGAAACAATCAGTCTTTGACCCACCGAGCATATCAGCTTGACAACATCAAATCAAATGGAAAATGACTTTGAGTTTTACAGTTTGATCACATATAAATGCCATTTACTTTTGAGGGCCATGCACAACAAATTCCCTTTTATTTCTATGATCTTGACCAGTGCGCAAAAGGCACTAGCATGACTTCTATCACGTACCAGGGAAAAATAAATAAATCCTGAGCTAAAATAAGTATGTGTTATCTGAGAGACTGTCTGGCCTATTATAAACCACCCTGGATGGATGGATGGATGGATAGAGTGAGGCATGAATAGAAAATAAGATCTAAGAAATAAACAAACAGATGGAAAAGGGGCAGAAGATAAAGTCAAGCAAGGTAGGAGAAAATCAAGGGCAGTCTGAGGAAGCCTGGAAAAGAGAAGAGAACAAACTGTAATCGCTGATCTCCACCCACCTTGAAGACATCAGAGAAGAACCCCGAGCCAATCCACTCACAGGCGAAGTCATCAAGGCGTGTAAGACAGGAGAAGGCACTGATGAGGGCTCTGTAGGATGATGGCCACACCCTGCCCACCTGGAGAAGACAGGAACAGACTGGCATCAACAGGTTAATATGAAGTCTCTGCTGCATGCTGTAGAACCACGGCTACAACTTGCTTGTTTGTGAAGAAAAATGAGATAGAGGTAGATAGATAATGTTGCCTTTAACTGGGAAAAGGACTAGAAGAACTACAAGAAGCGCACGCTGTCTAGGCAACCATGCAAACCGCTCAACCCCCAAATTCTTCCAAGAACATGAATTCTAGTGTGAATCTATACTTGAACCTAACGAATCAATGGTGTTGGCGTTGCTTGTTTATGCTATAATTTGCACAGAATAGCCAAAGACACAGATGGAAAAAAATGTGTGAAGTGGTTGATGGAGAGACACAGATTACAAGGACCATCCCAACCCATAATACCAACTGCCTCTGGTCTTAACTTAAACGTTACCATTTTCAATTTAACACCTATACTTAAACTGAGCTTCCTGGTTTCGCAGGCCAGTCACAGTGCTTGTGCCAATAACTCTGGTGAGATCCAAATTTTCACCAAATGGTGCAAAAATCAGCTGAGTTGCGGGTCTTCAGTGAAACCTGAATGAACAGCGTCATAAATGAATGCTTTCTAACTCACAACTAGAGCTGAAGAAATTCATCATTTAATCAATTAGTCAAACGACAGAAAATCTTCAGCCCATTTGACTGTCATCAGGCTATTGAATAGGTGTTATCATCATACATCTGTCCCAAATATATGGGCTAGTAGGGGCCTACTAGCCTACTAAACCTACTAGTAGGTTCAGGAGCCTGTCATCACCCATTTATTTCAATGAGGAAATGCAGTGTGTTCAGGTGACATAGCAGAAAAAGCGACTAAGTCCATGTAAGGAGGGGGCTGGGGTGGATGTATGGGTCAAACGTGCAATCTTAATAACATTTTTGATTAAAAATGTGATAATTGATTATCATTTCAGTTACTCTGTCTAGCAAAAATGCAAAACATTTGTTGGTTCCAGTTTCTAAAATTATGAGGATTTGCTACTTTTGTGACAGCCCTACTTATGGCACACTGCACTATTTCTCCATTTACTTGCTGCTCGCAACTCTGTTTGTTTTAACATTATTTCTTGTGCACGCAACTGTGAGACTGATGGTATTCAGTTGTGAAAATTAAACATACTGAAAAAGAATCTTATCAGAACGATTGGCAACAACTGGATCAGGAGGCAAACAGTAAGAATCTGTAAACCTCACACAATGTATGACTGATTTTATCTCTATCAAGAAAGTGGAAACTCTTCATACCTACAGGAATCGTGTATGATGTGAAAAGCATCCTACTCATAAGAATGAAGAACAACGACTGACCTGTGAAGGCAGGCCCATGCCCATCTCGCCGATCCCTACCCCTCCGATACCATCTCTGTCCTCATTGATACGCTCGGGTCGTGTAGGAAACCCAGCAATGGAGTTGCGTTTATTCCGGTCCATAGTGACGTGAGAGATGGTGATACCAGTGAGGGTAATATGGGCCTTTTTCGGTAATGTACCCACATGACAAGAGGACTAGATTGTTTTAACGGTGCCGAGGGTTCCAAGGCAGCACACAATTTACTCAGTTTGTGTCCTGGGAGAAAATATGTCACGCACATAGACTTCAGTTTAAATTTTTGTTTAGGGAACAACCCTGGCTGGATCCAAGATGCTTCCTACTAGTCCAGTTCCTCACTGCTTGTAACTGGGGAGTCCACCAGGATGAGAGGGTTTTCACATGTTTGACAGATGTATAGTGAGCCCTTGGAGACCTAGAGAAAGTAAAGAGAACAATTAACACAGGGTCATTTTTGTGGAGTAAATTGGCAAAGGGGTTTTACTGTTCATAGATTCATAGTTATGCTTCACAGGATACATGCATGTTTTTGTGAATCCTATTGTTACAGAAAAGAATGGAGTTGAGGCATAACACATTATGATCACATTCACGTCCACTCTAGAAAAAAAATGCTATGCCATGCTATTCTTTCTTGAAAAGTTTGGCTATTTAATAGCAGCTGTAGCTGTAGACTGGGCCTTGCCTTAGGACAGATGAGACAAGCCACTATTGCCCAACAAGACCAAATGTAATGGCTGTAATAGGGGCCGATTGTCCAATTATGGGAGATTAGCCAAGGAATAGCTCAGGTCCTGGACCTTTCTGCCATCCAAAACAAAATCAGCAGGGTACAAAGGGTAACAGGAAAGGAAGTCTGTGACTAAAGGTCTTTTTTACACTCATAAACAATGTGGCTTTCATATCTAACTTTAAAGGATACTTTATTCCAAAGAAAGATCTCTTTGGCTGATAAGACATGTTTAGCCTGGTTATGAATACTTTTTCCAATACTTTGAAAGAAAACTATACTTTGAAGAAAACTATATTTAAAAACACATTCACTGAGACAGGAGAAAAACATATCCCTTCAGTTTTTTTTCTTTAAAGACATTATCTTTTAAAGAATATGTTTTTAATTGAGTAATTACACTCTAAAATTGAGCTTCTTATGCACAATTGTTGAATAAAATAATGAGTGAAGCAGTCTTTGATTAAGATTAAGACTGAATGAAGAGAAATTAACTTTCAAAAAGTAGCTCTGGAGATCCTGATGAACAACTGACCAACAGGTAGTAAAGACAACTACATCATTACATAGTACATTATCTGTGGAAACAATGTCATTAATTGTATTTTACATTGTTACACAGCTATAACAATGTAAAACTGCATATACTGTACCATGATATAACCTTTTATCTTTACTACCTACCCCTACTCCACATTTAATTTGAGTTTTTCCAGAAGAGTAAATCACTGCAACACCTGCAGTCTCTTTCTTGTGGACAGAAGATTCTACAAACACAGCAACAGTGGCTGCCAATAGGGGCAACGAGGACAAACAAAATGATTTACAGTGGTCCAGTTTAGTTGCTTGGGGCAACTAGGCAGCCATTACTGTTGAATCCTGCTTGTGGGTTATTCTGTGATGTTGACAGTTTGTCCTTTGTAGCCCACAATCAGTTGTTTCACTTTTTTTTTTTTCACAATTTCCAAATAAATCTAACAGCAGCAGCACAACCTAGGTACCAGTATACAAAAAAGGTTCCATATAAAATACTTTGTTTTGCAAATGTTTTATGAGGAAGGAAATACATTCACTGTGTTTGGTAGACCTCAGGGATACACACAATGCGTTTGGGTGAAGATACAGTGACTTTTGTTTATTTACAAGAAAATGATTGATTTGCAGATCGACAGAACATTTACCTGCAACTATTTTGATAATATGTTATTTTTCAAGCAAAAATGCAAAACATTCCTTAGTTTCAGCCCCTTAATTGTGAGGTTTTCTGCTTTTCTCTGATGTATGTCATTGTAAAGTGAATATCTGTGGGGTTTGGACAAAACAAGACCCTTGAAGATGTCACTTTGGGCATTTTTCACTAAAGTTGCAGCCTGATCTCACCCACTTCAGTTGTGTCAACGAAGGCTGACACAGAGTTGAACTAAAGTGGAAATTTAACTTTAACTGCTTTTCAAATATATGACAGAAAGTAAACAATGACTAACTTCTCCTTTGTGGTTGAACAATTCCTTAAAGTACTTGTGTCCCACAATGAGCTCATGCATATCATAAAAAAAGTCATAGAACTCACACTATCGCCTTTAATACTACAAAGCCTGCCATTGTGTACTCTCAGATTTCTGTTCCCACATTGATACACTGCAGTCATATATCTCAGGTGTAATCAGAAATTTACAATGTGTACACAAGACATAACTGGAATAGTTCTGTAAAACTGATTCCAGTAAATGGGGAGGGACAGTAGCAAAAAGTAAGGGGGATGCAGATTTAATAAAGGAACACACGTAGCCGGCCTACATTAAACCAAAGCAGAAACACAAAAGTCAAGAAGAGGTCTCATAAGATCAGATCCTAAAAACAGCATTGAGATGACACAGCCAGATTCTGTTCTGGTCCGTTAGCATTACATCACAGACACTAGACTCCTAGAGAGATACTGTAGACCTACTGGACAACTTCTGACTTCATTCTCCGTCCCGGCCACATCCTTAAAAGGCTTTTCATCTTCCACTTTCTTTTTTCTCTCCAATGACACCTCATTTTCTGCCTAGTTGAAATGGTATGACCATGCCAAGAAAAAAATGCAAGCCACTAGTGCCAGGCCTGGGCTATCCTTTCTCATTTGAGTAGCTTTCCCATCTGAGAGCGAGAGCAGAGACACACATTTCATCTATGTCGTTGTGTCCGTGTAGACGAGAATAGGTCAGCAGGTAAGATATAAATTCACCTTTGAATTGAAACGGCTAGCAGCAACAGGGAAGAGTTTCTGTATCCACACACACCCACATGAGTGGTCAAAGCAGCCGATAGTAACTGAACACAAACTTCTTACACTTACTAGAATTTCATGCAAATGTGACGTAGAACTTGTGTTATTCTACGAGATAGTCTGAGTGGGTAAAATTAAATCTTCATTTGGGGTGATCTTCCCAGCCTAAAGCAGTATACTGACCACCAAAAGAAATGTTTACACCCACTTCTGCTGTAAACAATAAACACAGACACCATCTAGCATCATCCAACAAACAGCCCAACTACAGAGAAGACAACCCCAGCCACATACTACAAAACAACTTTATACCATTAAAAAATAAGATAATATCACACAGTCATGTAATATTCAGCAATATGATAACCCTCAATGAACTATGCTGCTGGAAACCTTCTTGATGCAAGTGATTAGAAGAAAAAAATAGACAAGCCACCAGTGTTCATTACTATATTTGTTCCCAAACTACTCCCTGTTGCCTACATATCCAAAGGGCATGCATTTAAGACACCACAGCAAAGGGACTATGCATGGAAAAGGGTGGAATTTTAAAAGCCAGCCTTTTTTAGGTCTGTAAAATGTGGCTACTCCAAAACAGATGGGCCATCTCCAAAGCAGCCCTCAGGCCACATGTTTTAACAGTAGTTTGGGGCTGAACACTATCCAGCTGTGTCCCGGTGGATTACAGACTAATAGAAAATGTCAGCAATAAATCAAAACTTAAGTGATGTTATAATGATAGGTTGCAGCTAGGGTTAGAGTGTCTCTGAAGGACAAGAGGTATTAAATAGGCGTGTGTGAATGTGTGTGAGACAATTACTTGTTCATAGGGAAACACTGAATGTAAATCTGCATCACAAAAGAAGCAAAAACAACATGAGTGCATCTACTGATTCTTTAATAAAATATTCTCAAAATAATTGTCTGTTTTTTAGTAATCTGCTGGCCACAGAGATATTTGAGAGATTCACTAAAAGACCAATCTTTGTCAAGTATTTGAGCAAGGTCACATTCAACACATGTGAATAGAAGCCCCTTATCTGACCACAATCTATTGTGGTAAACTGCCATGATATGTGAGCCGCTGCATACCTGTCATTCTTCAAGGGTTTAAAGTAATGAACAAGTCCATGGGGCAGGGACCGTGAAAAAAACCTGCCCAGTATCAGGATACCATAGATAGCTAATGAGTCAATGCTGCCAAAACACCTTAATGCAACAAGTCATATGTTATTAGAGGTGCTTAGATGTAGAATTAATAGCTGGATCAACATGTTTAATTTATTGGTAAACGCCAAACAGAAAATGTAAACAAACCAAAGCTGCCTGCATCAATCAGTATTAGCTTTTTACTCCCTGTTAAAGTTTAGCTGACTTACCTGTTTTTATTTCAAGGAGATATTTGCAACAGTTCAAGCTGGGCTCCATGCCTTTCCTTTCCCGCGTAGCATTAATCGAGAACGACAAGCGAACCCCGAAACAGCAAAGTTGGTAACGCAGCTAGCTCCTTGACTAGCCAACTGGCTAGTTTGTCAACAAAACTCGAGCCAAGGCAAGAGCTAAGATCCACCAACACACACAAAAAGGAAGTTTTTCGTCGCAACGGTTCAAAAGTCCAAAGGCTGAATTCTCAAAGTGAACTCGAAGTATGTTTCTGTCGCGCTTGTTCCACAAAAGAGCAAAGTACGATGTTTTTGTACCGCCCGGGATAATATTTCAGACGATTGTTGGGGTTTGACAGCTCCGTCGCCTCTCTGCTCTCACCCCAGTAACTCCCACTGACCCCGCCCACATGTGATTGGCATGTCAATGAACCAATCAATGGCCAGGCATTTATGCGTGCGTGTTAAACTTTGAAACGGTTAATATAAAAAGGATTATAAAATAAAACACACGTCTAAAGTAAATTCAAAATATATTAAAACAAAAAAATTTAATTTAAAAAATTAAAAATTAAACGATTTGAAGATTTTTTTTAAATGTAAATTTATACAACAACAGAATAAAAACTTTATGAGAATTCTAAACTGAATAAGAAGGTCAAACACTGAATGCAATTTTCTTAATGTTTAACATTTAGTCACTCAAACATAATTTTTGACATATGGCTAAAGCTTAAATTAGGTCAAACAGTCACCTTAGGGCAAACTTAGACTGCAAAAGTAGTCTGTTTCGGTTGACAAATTCAACTTAAGCCACCACTGCTTTTTTTTTTTAGATTCCCTCTTTATTGCGTCTTACCAAAGCTCTTTGATGTGCAACACATTGGAGAACTTGAAGGCAAGGTCTTTTTGTTTTGTTGTTTTTTATTAACCTATTATTTTTTCAGTGGGGACATTACTTTAACAGCTGGCCACTGATGACAAGTGTTGCAACTTTCAAGAATGACGCAGTACACAATACAATAACACATTTGGGGAATTTATTGGCCAATAAAGAACTAATACACTAAACAGACTTAAGATGCATTTCATGTGGTCAAATGCAAATCAGGTACACAATTAGCAAAGAAACTTTACAATGACAAACTACAGCACCATAGGAAACCAAATAGGTCTAACTCAATAGAATTTTTCCTACAAGGGCAGGTGCTTTGACCTCAGCTTTTATGCTCTTGTGGAAATAGAGCATCATCTAGTGGACAAAGTTAGGCAGCGCTGCTATACACAGCATGCTCAGTTGCCACCCACAGTGTCAGTTTCCTGATAACTTTGTGGGTAAAGGGTTCTCCACATTTGGAGCATGGGCAGTTTTGAATAGGTGTCGATGCAGGATGCAAGCATTGACTTCTTCTGTGTCCAGGCAGAGTGACAGGAACAATAACAGGAATCACATCACATGACAAATATCAACAACACTGGGTGAGGTCAAGTCAAGTTCTATCTCTTTCATATTTTGATATTAAGGCCCATTTCCAACACTTATTAAAAACAAAATCCACCATACCAAGTGTTCCTGTGTCTTTTTATGTCACAATTGAGATAATTCTCATAATTATGATACAGTAAGTCATACTTATAAGATACTAAGTCATATTTATGAGAATTTTTAGCATTCATAAGATACGTGCATTTTAATGTTTATATTTGTAAACAATAATAGCTTCTCCAATGAAACATCCGTAACTGATGTATAAACTGTTAATGAACAATTAATAACACTGTGTAAGAAGGCTGCAGTCATATTTAATGGATATATGATAACACATAATAGCACACATTCTTGTTTTATAAAGCATCTATTAACTGTTTATGCACATGTACAAATAATTTGCAGGCGGGTTTAAAACTGTTAGTGCTCATGTGTTTAAAACTCATGTTAAGCTTTAAAGTTCATTCTTGACTTTGGACACAGTGACAAAAAACAAACAAACATGAAATTACTGGATGTCTCCTGGTGCTTTCAGCTGCATCTAATGACCTTCATCAGTGGCTGGAGTTTGTTCAGTTATGTTGAGTGAATAAGTATTTATAAATAAATACTTTATTAACACATATAATACACATTTCATATTATATAGGCATATTTTATATGATTACAACCGTCGTATATTATATTGTCAAACATGTACTATCTGTTTATACACCAGCAGTGTATAAACAATGTAACTTAGTACAGGTGTATTTCCATTTTATGACACGTACTTCTTCTCCACTACATCTCAGAGGCAAATATTGTACTTTTTACTCCTCTACATCTAACAGCTTTAGTTACTAGTTACTTTTCAGATTACAATTTTTTACACCCTTCCTGTCCTGTTAAATCAAGCTTCACTAGGCCTACATACACTTTGTTGTTCACGCCCATACATCATTCACTGTGTGTAAGTATGAGGAAATACAAATAAAACAAAGACTAATGCAATTTTTATACTTAAAAAAGAAGTTATAGGATATGATGGGATCTGAATACTTCTTCCATCACTGTACACCAGTTGCAAATGTTTACAGGGGGATTTATAATTGTTGACGAACTGATTAAAAAGCACTTCTACAGCTACATTTTAGTTTGTTATAAACCATTTGTTAATTGCATAACAAACGCTAAACGGGGAGGAGGTTCTTGAATATTCAGTCATGTTTCCCTGCTGAGAAATTTTGTCCTACAGTCAGCACCGTATATCCTCCGTCACATGACCGCCAGCGTTTCCTGTTACTATTGTATTACACTTCCATGTTTTTCACCTCAAACAGCAACTGTAATGTAAAAACTGCAACGGACGAAATTGTAACCGTTGTGTGATCTGCCTCGCGCTGAAAGTTAGCTCAACGTCCCGTCACGTCGCTACAGCTAGCAAGAGGCGCCGATCCGGGGCAACATGGCCAACTGTGTGGCTTTCCAGAGCAAGTTAGCCTCGATCATGGAGACGCTAGCTAAAGCTGCCGTGGTAGAAATCAGTAAGCTGTGGGAGGACGGCTTCACGCTCGTACAGGTCGAGCTTCGCCGGAAGGAGAACGAAATTGAAGCCCTGAACAGAAAGTTGATGTTGATGGAAAACGAGCGTTTGACGGTCCTGTCTCAGGCGCAGACTACAAATCTGTCTTCATCATCTTCCTCCAAGAGAGAGCAACAGAACAAGCTGCTGCCGCCCACCGGTGATGGTAAGAATGACCACTGAACAGACAATAGATAATAACCACTATATATGCAGTTAATAATTGATTTAATGGCATACAACTGTGTATATGGGGTGTATAATATAACCAACAGAGCTAGCTATATTCTAAGAGCTGAAACAATACTCCATTGAGTCCATCAACAGAAGTTCATCAACAACAATTTTGATTTATCAAGCAAAAATGCCAAAAATATTCTGGTTCCAGCTTCTCAAATGTGCAGATTTGCTGCTTTTCTCTGTTATATATTACTGTAGACTAGTAGACTAGGGCTGCAACTAACAATTATTGAGACAAATAAGACACTAGACACAATTATTGTTAGTTTATCTTTATTTTCCTTTTCTACCCATGCAGGTTTACTGTGTTTGGCATGTATCTCAGGCAGTCTTTTTGTACCTATTTAACTTGTTCTATGTTGCCTTGAAAGTTTTGAAACCTCACATATGCAAATGGTAATTGTTACACCTATATTAAAGCAGATACATACTACCAATTGGCTCTCAACTGCAAATTACAGTAGATACTACTTGTCTTTAAAAAATATTTTTTCAAGGAAACTGTCTGGTTAAATAAAGGTTAAAAAATGGGCCGGCTCTGTCGTTTCAGGGCCGATAATAGATTCAGTCCAGACGTTGTCTTCTGATCAGAGCGTCAGAGAGAAGGCGGACACCTCAGCGAATCACAGGACGCCACCACCATCACAGACAGAGGAGAAACAATGTGAGCAGCTCAAGCCTGACCACTGTGAAAGTGACGGCAGAGATGACGATGAAGACTTAATAGTCAAGCTAGAAGACGAGGATGACGTCCAGATTGTGGAGCAGATGGTGGACTCTGATCACGATGGAGCAGGTCACCATGAGATGGATCTGGACCTCCAACCCGCTGAGGTTGTGGAAGAACAAGAGAGCCAGCAGTGGTCATCAGTTTCAGTGGGAGACAGCGACACTGCTGATGACTCGGACTGCTTTTTTGAACCAAAGCAGCTGTCACAACATCTGGACTCAGAAATCCTGCTCATTCAGAACGCTTTGGACATTTTTGATAATTCAGCAGAGACAGCGTACTCTGACAGGTTTGTGAGGGATAATGGACAAGGTGCATCGAGTAAACCAAGGGCTCCTGTGACTTTTAGCCAAGCTCAGCCAAGCCAGCCTATAGAAGCAATAAATCACCCAGAGAGAGGAGTGTCCATCAGATTCCACAAACCACAAACTAAAAACATGTCCGTTGTTAACCCAGACAGCAGATTCTTTCTCTTAAACGGCCCAGAGTTGCATAAAACTATAGCGAGTCGCCGCATAAAGGAGAAATGGTTCATCTGCCCGTTCTGCGGCAAAAGCTTCGACCGCGTCAGCCACCTGGAGATTCACCAGCGGATTCACACAGGAGAGAAACCGTACACATGCGACACCTGTGGCAAGTGCTTTTCTCAGAGGAGTAACCTTCGCACTCACCAGCGGACTCACAAAGAGGCTCTTTTACAAAATGCACTTTGATTCAATAGATTTTTGAAGAGAAACGCTAGAAATATCTGTGGCATTTATGTCTAGATTAATTAACAAATTCTCTTTGTATTTTGATATTACTGAAAAGTAATGTAGCTGACTGATTTTACTGTGCACTCCTTTTGTTTTTTTTTGTTTTTTGTTGTTTTTTTTGGATAAATTATAACGTTGACATAGCTTTGATTGTAAGAACTAATTTTGGCACTTATGTACTGTTTGTAAATCCAGCCAGTTAAGAGATTTATAAAAACATGTAGGGACCTCCAGCCCCGGTGACATAGCTGAATATTGATTTCTACAGGTTATATATAAGGACACAAATTGGTCTTTAATATTTGGCTGACTGATGTGAGTCAGTGTGGATCAGAAAGGGTTGAAGAGCAAACCTCTGTATGTATGATCACTGTAGACCCTCTGATATCCCTTAGCATTACCATTTTCCCATCCATTGTCCATTTTCAGGTTCACAGTGACAATCAAGCAAGTAGAGCAGCAGATCTGCATCTAAATAGGCAAAAAAAATATATATATTTCCTAACAATTTTGCCTTGACCTGATGGAAAGACATGTAACAGTAGTCATTACATGACCTGAATTGTGTGTTGTCTTTGTAATACTGCCGTTTTGTTCATTTCATTAATGATAATTGTGAGACTTTGGCAATATCTTTCCTTTTGTAAAGGAAAGTCAAATATATCTAAGGCTTAACAAAGACAGGAAATGAAGCACACACTCCTCATCTTAGCATTTTAAGAATTCAACTTTGCATTTTTACATTATAGCTGCCATTTAGATGTTTACACAGTAAAGTCAGATAGGAACCTTCCGAATCAGAAAAGACTTCTTGAATATCCTTCAGTAACTTACTCTAGAGCTTTCCCAAGGGATCCCCAGGTGCTCCATAGCATGCTGGGAGACGTAGGCCTTCTTGTAGGTAGTCCTAGGCATAGCAGCCCAAAGTCTCCTCCAGTCATACATGCTTTGTTCACCACTCCGCTTTGAGTGGAGGAGCAGCATTAAAGGAATAGACATTTTGGGAAATACGCGCTTTTCACTTTCTTGAAGAGAGTGAGATGAGAAGATTGATACCACTCTCATATCATAAAGTATGATGCACCCACCAGCAGCCGGTTAGCTTAGCTTAGCACAAAGACTGTAAACAGGTGGAAACAGCTAGCCTGTCTTTCTTCAAAGGTTACAAGATCTGCCTACCAGCACCTCTAACGCTAACCAATTAACACATTATATCTTGTTTGTTTAAATACGTTTTTGTACGGATTAAAGAAACAACATATGACATGTTAAGTAGTGAGCTTTAGAGGTGCTGGCAGGCAGATTTTGTTACTGTTGGACAGAGCCAGGCTAGCTGTTTCGTATTTACCGTACAGACATAAGAGTGGTATCAATCTTCTCATCTAACTCTCGACAAGAAAGTGAATAAGTGTATTTCCCAAAATGTCGAAGTACTCGTTTAATACAGAGGTTCTCTGAGATTACTGAACTCATCACCCTGTCAAACAGAGTGAGACCAGCCACCCTGCTAATGAGGATGTAAACATAAGATTAAGAAGGATAAACCAGGAAATCCCTACAGTCTAATACAAATGCTACATCACTGCAGCAGCTGTGATCAATGGTGCCCTTTAACCTCACGTATGAGCTGAAACAAGCTTAATTGTCCCAGGTTATAATAAAGAACAACTACTTTGTTTTTAAAATTGCATATGCTGTACTTTTATGAATAAACGTTTCAACATTTACATGTCAGTTCCTCAGTTTCGTAGAAAAACATTGAATGAATATAAAACAATTTACACAAAGACATACAAAGCTGATTTGACACTTTACAGTTCATCTCCTGCATGTTTCATCCAGTCTGTTCATTGCTGTGCGCCGACGAGTTAATGTAGATATGGTTTAAACCTGGTCATGGAAACCAGCTTGCTGCATTTATCCATGAATATCCACCAGTTTGATAACTTTGTCTATATCTTTGTTCAGGTCCTCAGGGTAACAGCCTTTTTGTAGTTGCACGTAGCTGTTAATAACATGATCATAAACATACAGTAGCTCCTCATATCTCTTCTTTTCTCTTCCTTATATATATATATATATATTTATAATACATACTGTACATACACAGATACACACACTAACTTCATATCCACAGGTGCATCCATGCTGAAAATATCAAAGTTTTGATAAACAATTTACTCTTAACTAGGCGAGGCTCTGGAGCTCAGAAATTGTCTTCGTCCATATGTTCCTCACTGAATATTTTTGATGTAAACAAGGAACCCTAAGTTGACAGGATTTATTGGAACTGTCCCTTTGAGGATTAAAAATGTTGTGTCCAGCTGTAAGTCACCAGAGCAGTGAATTTTAGCGCTGCATGTAATACAGTAAACATTGTGTAACAGGAACCTCTATTCCCCGCACGTTCAAGGAGAGAAAGATTTTTCATTTCACGTGCCATCGTGGTTTGTAAAAGGCAAAACTCGCCGGCCAACTAATTCTCCATCTGTATAGAAAATGTCCCAATTATGGGGCACCCTGGTGGCTGACTGGGGACCTTTGCTGTATGACATTCACCAACTCTCTCTCTCTCATTTCCTGTTGTCTCTCCACTGTCGGCTATTTAATAAAGGCATAAAATGCCCCAAAAACTAATTTAAAAACTTACAAGCCAGATGCAAAAAAAAAAAATCAAAGTTTGGATCGTTCTTGGGGCTAATTACCCACTGGTACAAAACAAACATCCCATTACAAAGAATGAAGTCATTTTCATTGCAGGAATGCAGACAGGGTTTCTCTCTTCTCATGTTGTGGATGAGAGTCTGGTCTAGATGATCTGTCCTCTGGGGTGCAGCAGAATGGCGTTAGAGTGTGGCTTGGGCCTGAGGAGCCCATTACTGTAGTAGAAGTGATGGGTGAGGGTCTCCGAGAGCTGGTAGGAGCTGTTGTCGTCGTCATCCTCGTCTCCCTCCGCTGCCGACTGGGTGGGGGCCCAGTCCTCTTCACCTGGGGAGTCTCCCTCTCTGGGGTGGACCAGGTCTGGCTCTCCGGGCCCGACACCGTCGTCCTGCTGGGCCTTCAGGGGAACCAGGGAAGAGGGCAGACCTGAGTCCTGGTGTAAACAGCATAAAAACAAATTACAATTTCTCTGACAGAAAAACGGCCAATATTATTGCTGGATGTACATTTTTATTTCTTTTCATAAATAAAAATGGGGTAAGATCCAAAAGTCCTTCTTTGGACTTATTTGTCGCTGAGGATATAAAATGTGCTGAAAACACCTGCTTCAAAAAAATCCAAATAAGGTAAAGCTGTGTGGTGAGAATTACTCAAAGAGGACATGCAGAGTGGTATATTCTCCGCTACAGCAGTAGCATCAAGTACCATCGTTTCTGCAACAGCTTGATCAATAATACACCACTAGTTTCACTTAAAAACCAGAGAAGAAATATAAACTTTTATACATTTTGGCAGCGTTAAATGCAACCCTGTAGAGTGAAGACTTCCTGTAAAAACTGTCTTTATTGAATGAGTGTTTAAGGTAGACAATCAGGACCACAGCACGTTGTAATGCATAGACTGGAGTTGGTCCACAACTGTAACAAAGTATGGATTGGCAAAAATCTTCACCAAGTACATTTGATCCTATTTGTACATAAATTAAAGAAAATGTGATCATTTGAAAAGGACAGAGCTGCCCAGACAAATAATCTTTTATAATGAAACAATTGTGGCTGATGGAATAAAGAGGTGTGTGTAGCTGTCTTGTGTGTCTCCAGTTTTTGTTTGTTATCCTTTGTTCTGTCTCCATGACAGTGTCTGACAGTGACGAAGCAAAGTGAGCAGTAAATAAAACACGATACCATTTGACGCATTACAAACGAAACTAAATGCATTTCAGCCTAATCTCTCACATGCTGACACATACCAGCGACATGTTGCTGCTCTTCACATATGACTCCACCCTCCTCCTGCGCTCCTCCTTCTCTCCATCCATCTCCGCTCCTCTCAGGCTCTCTCTGCCGTCGGGCCAGACGACAGGACGTCCCAGTTCGTCCACCTCCACCGCTCCTGGAGGCCCCCACTTCCCGCCCAGAGTGGACTGGCTGCCTCTGAATATGGGTCGCTCCTGCAGGCGGGGAGGTGACCCAAACAGTCACAACACTGACAACAACAGTTTGTTTTCTCACAGGACTCTTCTAAACAACAACTATGCTAATTGAGCAACTGTAATTCTTCAGTTGCTTTCTATCATGTCATTTAATAATCTGTAGTGTTGAGTATTTTTGTGATATAATGGAGGAAAGAAAGCTGGTGAAAAGATGGAGAGAGATGCCACTTGTTGCATTTTTGGTGTAAATTTGACCATTTTCAGTTAAAATGGGAATATTCCGCATTTAGCCCAGATGTTTATTACTGTCGTGGGTGGAAAAGCCCCTAAGCTAAAATTCTGGCTTTTAATGGGACTTTTTCAGATTAATCAATTTATTTTATATTCTCTAAAATGTCGGAAAATAGGTATAAATGCCTATCACAGTTTCCGAGACCCTAAGGGGACATCTTCACGTTACCTCTTCTGTTCGATCTAAATCCCAAAGATATTTCATTTAAATTAAAGTTTTTAAATCATATAAAACAGAGAAAATACCATATCTTCACATTTCAGAAGCAATTTTGAGAATTAATTTGCTGTTTATCAACTAATCCAGTGGTTCCCAAACTTTTTCTGCCATAAACCCCTTTGGAAGCCACAATGTTCTGATGCATAAATAAATAAATAAAAATGCAAAAACTGAATTTTCTTTAAATCATCTGGTACAATATTGGGGAAAGTAGTGACAAAAAGAGCCAAGTTGAATTTTATTAAAATGACATTGTAAAATGACAAGACCACGAACTGCATGTTTTTCTGTTGTACAAATTAAAAATGAAGTTAAATTTTGTCCAAACTGTGATTTTGTACACAAAAAAGACATGAGGCTCTCCCGCTATACTGACAGTGAACTCATTTCTTCATATTTTGGATTTAACTCGTGTAATTCCTCGGTAAGAATCACCTTCTTTTCTTTTCATGCCCATCAACAAGTCTGTTCTTTTACTGAATTAATCTGGCTAACCTCGCAATAGTCTTTCTATGTTCCTTTATTGTAACCAAATTAACTTTTCTTCCACTCATGGGGTCTGGCCCCAGTGAGGAACTCACCAGAGACATTTGGCTGTTCTTCATTCGGCTGTCTACTCTGAGCAGGGCGAAATCTTCAGCCTGGAAAAAAGAAATTAGAGAAAGTGAAAGAAAGTTAGTGAACATGAACACAAAATATAAATAAAATGAATCACCCAGAATGAGATATTAATAATAAGTGTCCATGAACACGGCATGCTGTTTGTTTGAAGCTGCAGCAGCCTGTAATCATCGGCCTCCACAGCAGACATGGCTGCTGACTTGCCAGCGACTCCACCCCGGCTACGCCCAGCCGGGGCGGGTGTGCCGACCTGGTTTCTCTAAACCCCGCAGGTTATTGTTCTCAGCAGGAGAGCGTGTGTGTGTGTGTGTGTGTGTGTGTGTGTGTGTGTGTGTGTGTGTACCTGCGCTCTGGGGTCTGTGCTGACAGAGTTCAGTCTCCTGAAGGAGGCTTGTCTGGAGAAGCTGTTAAATTCCTCCCTGGGATACAAAAGACAGCACATTTGGAGGATTTTACTGAACAATAGTGTGTCTGAAAATGTAATTTCAGAAAATAGGTCATAGTCTGTAAACTGTTTAAATAGCAGTTGAGCTGTAAGCACGGTTGGGGCAATAAATAAAACTCGTTCCCAGTTTCTCACTTCATGACCAGCTTACGTTTTTTCAATGAGCTCCATCTCAAGCTTTTTGTTTCTGCGTCGATGGTGGCGGTTGACCAGCAGGACGACAATGACCAGGAGCAGGACCAGAGCGCCGGCTGAAGCACAAATAATGATCAGCAAGTGGTTGTCAAGGGGGGAGTCGCCATTGCGTTGAGATGCCTCTGGAAGAAAGATGAAGAGGACATTTGATGACTGTCTCTCACACAAACACATTCACCAGCACCAAAACTACAGTGACATGTTTCATGCAGCAATTCCGATCCTGATTCAGTTCAACACCATCTGTTGATGCCTTCTATCCATCACAAGGGGGCAGCAGATTTCCACAATTACTCCAAATCAAAAGGAGAATTTTCTCAGAATTTTGTTTTTTGTTTAAAAACTCAACTTGTCTCATGATTCCAAGTCTTCGTCCTCACATTTCCTCCTTCTAAAATACCAACAAAACATACAGTAGCAGGACAGTTTCTTCTTTTAATCCTGTGTGAACTTAACCCCTAACAATGCTGACTTACCCATTACTGTCAACCTATACTCTGTTTTTCCTACTCCCACGCTGTTCGTGACCACACACTCATAGACCCCGCTGTCATCCATGCGGATGGCCCGTCCAAAAGCAAGTTTTCCTCCAACCACAGTCACCCCGTCTGGCAAAGCTCCTCCTCTCCTGTGGATAATCAGAGGAAAATGTCTCCATTAATTGACAATGACGTGTCTCAGAGGTGAACCCATGAATAAACCATACAGAAACCTGTATGACTCGCTGCCTAAAACAATAGCTGTGACTCATTTTGGTGACTGAGAAATGAAATGAACAACGTGCAAACCTGCATTGCAGTACAAGCTATTTCTGTAGAAGTGTCAGATGAGGAAACACACAAATATCTAATGACATCTGATCTAAAACAACAGCACGAAATGCAGCAACTGGTTTGCATCACGGAAGTCTTTCAGCTAAAATAAACACTACACAGGATCAGGTTCACCGCAAAGTGTAACCATCAATTCACACGCACCTGAACCAAAACCTGCTGGGCTAACAACTGACGCCCATTGATCTGAAAAGACCAAATTAATACTAGGTTTGAGGGATTTAAGCAAGTTCAGTAACTGAGTCCCACACTGTGCAGCTGAAGACATCACAGGCCACATAATGGAGAGCCAGTTTCTGATCAGGTCCACTGAGAGGGGTCATGTTGCCCCTGGTTTCACTGTGCCGCAGCAGCTTTAAAGTGCTGTTTTACCCCCCAAACTGGAGCCAGCTCAGATTTCTTTTCTCAAAAACCCCACCTAGCTTCTCTAACCAGTCCTTTGCAACAAGAGGCACAGGTGGAGATTGCATCTGACAAAGAGCAGATGGTTGAAAATGATACAGATGAGGTGAGTGATCCACCTTTAGCAGCCAAAAAGATTCTAGTCAGTGCAATTAGACACAGGTATAGGCATATTTTGTTGCCTTTGGACAGAGCCAGGCTAGCTGTTTCCTCCCATTTCCAGTCTTTATGCTAAGCTAAGCTAAACAGCTGCTGGATGTAGCTTCAAATTTACCATACAGGCAAGAGAGTGGTATCAATTTTCTCATCTAACTCTTGAGAAGAAAAAGTAAATAATCGCATTTCCCAAATTCTTTAACTAAAAATGTAAAACAAGCTTCTCTGGGTTTGAACAACACAGTGCGAGTTTGTACTGATGAACGCGCCGAAGGGTCTGTGGGGTTCAAAAGGTTTAATCCAGAATAATCTTAATATTTCAAGACTGTCTCATGGCTGAAACATTTTTTTCCACTCCGCACACAACATTCGATCATTGTGTGTTCAGTCGTAGCTGTAATGGCTGGTACAGTGTCTCTAATTAAAGTACAGACCCTGTTTTTTACCAGGCATTAGAGTGATATTTAAAGCATGGCACTATGATTAAGCGCTTAGCATGTGTCTCCTGCTCTTCCTTGTGTCGCGTACTCCCTCCCTCGTGTGAAAATATCTCCCTCGCTCTTTTTCTGACTTCAAATTGCGCAACACGACACCTCAGCTCCTGAATTGAATGCATTGAGCCGAGAGAGAAAGGCGCCCTCGCTTTAGATTCAAGCACACGTCTTTGTTGTTCATGGGTGTGTAGTCCATGTGTGTGCGTGTTAGCGGTGGCTTATGCATGTTTTGAGTCACATTCCAGTGCCATGTAAAGAGCAATTTGGCAGCGCAGACAGCATCACAGTGTAGGGGGAATGAACATGTAATTGTCAGATTCTTGCTGGCAGCCGGGTCAGAGTTAAACTGTAGATACGTGTGAGCAGCAGACAGGCTGATGACGGTACCATGTCCAGGTGATGTTCTGAGGTTTGGGGTATCCTCCGCTGCTGCAGACCAGCTCAGCTTTCTCCAAACCCACAAACCAGTCTCCTGTAGGAGTGGAGATGGTGGCATCTGGGGGGTCTGACACAAAAAACACACACATTAGCAGTGACACAAAATATTCACCGATATATATAGACTGTACACTATAAAACCTTGCATGTTAGGAATTCTTTTCATTTAAAGACGTGTCCACACTATAAACACACCAGATGAGGCTGTTTTTTTTTGTTTTTTGTCTTTATTCATCCCTATGATGAAGTTGCCTCAGAATTAACACTGTTATTTCAGCACTACTCTACATTCTCACTCTGATAAAGTCTGCAGAAGGTGGGACAAAAGTTGTTGTTTTGCAAGTCACAAATAAGTCTCAAGGCTTAGCTATGAAGTCCCAAGTCAAGTCAAAGTGTTTCGAGTCCTAAACAAGTCGTTATGCACCAAATGTAATACAAAAATATAGATATTTTTAATAAAGTTGTATTTATTACTTCTAAATAAACTCTGAACATTTAAAAGCAAACATATCAGGGGTGTTCTGGTACAGTATGTTATCCCAGTGACACATTTACAATTATATGCAATTTCTGAGTCGCATGTTTTGCATGTCGCTGACGACAGCAGAGTCTTTACTGAATGTGACAATCCGAGGTGTCATCTAAAGTCTGGTCTGCACTGCCAAACGGATCTTTTCCTCCTGCTCAGGCAATGTGATTGGCTGTCAGATTGATTCAAGTACTGTACGTCTGTTTCTCAAGAAAATTAAAGGTTGATTTGATTTGCTGCATAAGTATTTTTAAGGTTTGGGCTCAGGGAGAATGTCAAGTCATTCGAAGTCAAAAGGTTTAAGTCCAAGTCAAGTTCCAAGTCTGATTTTTGTCACATCAAGTCTAAAGTCATCAGTTTCATGACTCGAATCGGACTCGAGTCCACTCCTCTGGGCGTCATTGAGCTGTTTATTACACTGGACAAAGAGCAATTGTTGCACACTGAAAGACCAGCAGTGATAGTGGAGGATGTAGCATTAGTCATACACTTTCCCAGCAAGATATGCAACCTGTCAATATTGTCTAATGTTTAGTTTACTGTAACCCATTTATTTTCACAGCAGGAAGGTTAAGCTAAACAAATATCTATTGAAGGAAAAATGTCATTGGTTAAATTAGCAGGAGGAGCTAAAAAAAATTGTCCCATAGCCCAGTGGAGAAGGCTGAACTGAACATACAGTCTGTTGTCCTAATTCCATACTACATACCAACTCCAAGCAGTGGAAAAGTGACACAATTAGGGCCACTCAAAAAGTCAGTGTGCATACAAAATGCCATGCACAAAGGAATTGGAGGAGGCACGCACAGCTGCAAAACAATCTAAATATACTGTGGATGGTGGCAGGACTACTCCGGAAAGATCTGAGAAGTTTAATTCTTAATTTATTTGGATCCCCATTGTTACCAACATCAGCTACTCTTCCCGGGGGTCCACAGAAAAAAGTTACTCCAACAATTTCATGTAATTATGTAAATAAAAGTAATATTACATACATATGCACATACATAAAGAAAGTCACAGTTTGATTTAAGTCCGACGTTGCACATATTATATCCTGTTAGTATAAAACGGTAAAGTACGTTAATTCTTGTTTACTAACTGCAAACAAAACAGTATACTATAAAGATTAGTATATAGTATATCCTATGTAGAATTAGTGTGTAGTATGGATCTGGAACATAGCAATGCTTAGGTTAGATAGGTAACCTAGTTGACCATTCAAGTTCAAACAAGCTCTAAGTTAACTCATCTTGATAAGCCTGCAAACTACTAACCTAATTAAGTCTGACTGCCACAGTGATGACCGATAACATCACCATATGTCCTTTGTGTTTTTCTAATGTTTTGACCTTTTTCACTGCAGACACGCTGACATACCATCGCAGGAAAAGCACAGCCGTAGCTCATAATGTTAATATTGGCCGCATTTCATTTAGGTGTTCTCGTCTCAGGGCTCTGGTATGACTTCCTTAATGACTGACACACCTAAATCAAACAAAATGACCATTAATGTTACTAGTTTCACTTGTTTTTTGTTAAGAAATTGCTATCTTTCCTGAGAGTCAGAAATCAGTGCCCGAGTTACTGCACGATACAGAAATTCTCAGCAGATTTTGAGAATTCAGTATACTCAAAAAAGCCAGCATGCATACTATAAAGCGTTTTTTTTTTTTTTTACTGGGCTGATTGTCCCAGGAAATAGAGAAGCAAGTCACAGCTGCCAAAAAACAAAAAAATAAAATAACATCAAAACAAACTGCGAATGATGGTGAGACAGCTCAGGGAAGTATCAAATCTTTGGAAAAACATTTAGCGTTATCTTTTGACAAGTTAATTGACACGGACGTTCCAAAGTCACAGTTTAATTGAATGTGTGGGTGTATACTGCATATTTCCTGTTATGGAACAAAATGTACAGGTGTATTGATTTCTTGCATGCTAACTACAAAAAAACAGGTACGTAGAGTGGAATAAAAACACGTCTGCTGTGAAAAAGGCCCATACCTCCTTTGTTTTGCAAGTTTCCAGATGATAAGTTACACTTCCACTCGTGTTTAACTCAACCAGTAAGATTGTGTCTGTGCTTAAACAAGCTCTATCATCAAGAAAATATAAAATAAGAATTAAAACTCGAATCTGGTTTCCTTCTGCTCCATTTTTGGTCTCTTTTGGCCTTAAAACGCAGCATCATTGTCAGCTGTACTCACACTGAACCACCAGGCTGTTTGAGATCCTGCGCGGGTGCTCCAGGCCGGGATGCCACACCAAACAGTCCAGCTTTTTCCCATTCATGCTGCGCAGGGGGTGCAGGGAGAAGTAGCTGGACACGGACCTGCCCTCGCTGGTGCGGTTCTGGGACTGGCCTGGCAGGTCGGTTTCCCAGGTGAGTTGGGGAGGCGGGCGGCCCACGGCCCGACAGGAGGCGGCCACGCGGTACGACTGGCCTTCAACCAGAGACACAGGCTCCAGGGAGGCGATGGGTAAAACTAATACAAGAGGAGGAGAAACAAGGTGCGTTTAGGATTTCAAGTGCTTTGAGGCATCAAAGACTTAAAGTCCCCTTTCACTCAAAAATGTGTTCTGCTTATTGTTACTTCACTTGGATGTTTGTGCAGAGTTTGACACTTGAAGGCTGTTTTCACATTCATCTGCTGAAGGAGGAAAGTTTCTCTGCGTTCACCTTAAATCTGAGTTTAACACGTGTACGTATGAGCATGATTCTGGGATCACAGTTAGTTTGGAAGCCAGTTGTGGTCCAGTATGAATCCTCCAGTGCACAAACACTGAGAATGGACTTTACAGTGAGGTAGGAGACATCTCGTGTCCAGCAGTTTAACTTTTTTAAACGGATATTTTCATATTCATAGATTCTGGATTTTCTGGGTGAAGGAGTCGAAGTAATCTTAAGAATGTTTTAGAAAAACACATCAGACACCAATAAAATGCACAGAATCTGTGAAGAATTACATTAGAATAACATATATTTTTAAAATCTTACATCACTTTTTTGTCTTTATTGTGGTTTATTTTATTATTTTTCAATGTTGTTCTTTGTATTTACCTGATTTTCTTTAATTATAATTATTAATAATTATAATATTTTTATGTAGAACAGAGACACCACCAACAAATCAAAATATACTACAGAAAGCAGAATATGTCAAAAAAAAAAAATCTACTTCAATGAAAATTATCCTAATTTATTTGTTTGGATAAAGTAATTACAGAAAATAAGGTCAACATGTTTTCTCTTCAAACTGAAGATATTTGTTTAATCGTGAACTTTATTTATGTTTTTTCTAACATAAAACCTGTGTTTTGTGTGTTCTACTTGTTAAAAACACAATAAAACAGTGTCAGTATTAAGAATGATGAGCTAAAACACTTAATGTAATGCACATTCCCTACAATTAGCCATTGTTACTGCATTCAGAGTTAATAAATACTTCCCAAAGCCTGCTCAAAGCTAATTTGTCTTAACCTAAAATTACCTAATGTCTGTAATTAGATCCATTAAAACCAGGATTTCACTAAATGTTTTTGTATGTTTGTGTAGTGATTGTCATTGTATGTCAGGGACAAGTTGGAGCAACAATCTCTTGAAGAGAAGAAAGATTCAGATGAGAATACTGTAACACAAAAAAGGCCGACAACTTCACAATTTTCAGATGCAGGATTTGGAGATGATGCATTTCTAACTAAAAATGTCACCAAGTGCATCATAATTGCGCAAGAAAACCACGTGGGCACATGAATACATTTCTGTTTTGTTATCCTCTGTCGCCAACTGGTTTCACACGATTGTGGTTCACACCCCGCTCACGACTGATGTAAACACTCGGTGCCTGGTAAGTCTTTCCACTGGTGTTCGGATTATTAACGCAGAAGGCAAAACCGGTAGTTAGCATTAGCAGAAATAGCCATTATGGATTAACACACAAAGAAAAAGGGCACCACCTGTAGTAACTTTATAAACAAAAACATGACATCACCAGCACCGCCCACAGAGTTTGATTGACAGGTGATATCTGGGAAGAGATTTTCCTGCAGGGAAAATATCCTGCACACGGCAAAAAAAAAGCCCAAATAAAGGAGCGAAGTCATCTATTAATATTAGATGAGAAATAAAACAATAAAACCATCCAAACAAACCCAGATGCATAAACATCCCTTGGAAATCAATGAACTGACCAAAAACAGGAAGAAAAATGGGAAGATAGATCTTTAACATAACAGAATGAAAACAGAAAGTAGTTCTACGAAGGTGGGTTAGGCTTCAATTTTAAAATCAGCATGTGGACATAATAAATGTATATGTAGCTTATGGATTCGCCTGCATTTTATGGTTGAATGTTTATGGTTTAAAGAGTGAAGAGAATTCAGTGCTGGAGGTTGAAGGAGGTTACTTGTGTGTATTTCTGTTGGTTTGTCTGATCTGTGTGCGTGTTAGGACAAGTTCAAGACAAGATGATCCATTTTTTTAAAAAACAGCGTTGCCACAGCTGCTAATGTAGCTCCACTGAAATCATGACACAATGTATGTGACCGATGAATTCTAGATGATTCATCTGGTATCGAATCAGAATTTTCTTTTTTTAAGTCAATACTTGATTTGAATGACTTTGAATGTTGAATTCAAGAGTTATGCGAGCACTGGAAGGTTTTGGACATCTTCTGCAGAGTGAAAACTCAGGTCTTACAAGTGATTTGTGGAAGTTGCTTGACGTCTTGTCTGATCCATATTTTTCATGTACGTTTGCACTTTATTGACCTAATATTGTCATTCTTTTTCTCCATATTGTAATTTTACTTTTGTTATTGTCTACTGCAGTCCTCCTCTGTTGCTCTTCCTGAGGTTTCTCCATTTTATTTTCTAAAAGAGTCTAAGGATAGACGGTGTAAAGCCCTTTGAGACAAATTCTGTGATTTTGGGCTATATAAATAAAATCTACTTGACTTGGAAACTTATCACAAACTGAATCAAACCCTGTGGTTCGAACACTGATGTTTTATTATAAAACTATCTAACTGCTGTATCACCAAAGAATGAGCAGATTTTGGGAACATTTTTGCTTTTTGGTTCAATTTCAAACTTGCATTTTTCATATTTTCCACTTGGTATTAAGCAGTTGCAAGTAATCATGTTAAAAATTATATTCACTTTTTGCTTTTCACCCACTGAAACTTTAAATATGCCGTCAGTCTAAGTGTTTGTGGCCACGCTGGCAAACCTGCTGAATTTCCCCAGGTTGGCAGTGCTTTTGTCTTCTGTGAAGATGATTACGGTTTAAACATCATTACAGCAGCTCTGATAGGATTAGGAAGGTGTGGGAGAGAGGGAGGAAGAGCAATAGAGAGGAGGAGGAGGATGAGTCTTACTCCACACGGTGAGTGTGATGTGCCTCTCAAAGATTCCGTTGGGGAAGCTGGAGACGCGGCAGGTGTAGCTGCCCTCGTCCGACTCCTCTGTGCTGGGGATGAGCAGAGCCGAGTTCACTGTGGGGCTCCCGCTCTCGAACTTCACCCGGCCAGAGTAACGCCCGAACTCTGAAATACAAAACAAAGACTTCAGCTCGGGCCAGATAATATGTCCATCACCCTTTACAAAGATCAAATGGATAAGAAATGACACTTTAAATATGGGAACACCTGTGAGAAATGCTTAGTCAAAAGCATTAACTCCAAGAAAGGAAAATACATTATTAGACACTGGCATAATAAACCAACATTTATCCATTGACGTCACAACCCCACCCTACAGACAAATAATCCGGGTGCAACACCACACATTCTCCTGGTATGATCTAATTTCAAATCACACTGTAGTGCAGTGTTGCCAGTCTTTAATCACAGAGCTATGAATGACATTTGGTTTTGGCGAGCATCAGTTATCAATCACTGCACGTCCAGCAGAGCTACTGAACTCAGTGCCCTGTCGATCTCAATCAAACCACTCGGATGAGAGGAGGGGACGATTTATTGGAATACAGCCTAACTTTTCATACGTGGAAACCGTCCAAATGGTACAAAAAGTAGCTTGAATTATCAATGATTAACAGCCCTCCCAAAACAAATATGACCCATCCAATTAAATAAAAAAGTGGCCCAACTGGGGCGGAAAACTGTCCAATCTGCCAACACAGCTGAATGTTAACCATTCAGTATCTGCTGTAGCCAAGTTAGACAGACAAGAACAGCAATACTAACTTTTCTCTCATATACTTATGTTATTGTAAGCCTGGATAAAGGGTGAAACTTGTTGTCAAGGAATCTTATAAAGTGTAAAAGCCTTTTAAATGAGTTTTGAATAGTAAATTAAAAAATAAGCAGGCGGCCCAAGAGGCATCAACTGATGAACCAACCCACCAACAGCAGATACACCTTGAACTTAATTCACCTTCAGGTAAACAAGTCTGTAAAATGATCAAAAGCCAAAAGTGATTCGTCATCACCCACAGAATCACTGCTATATGACTGTGTTGTGTTCAGAATAACTGTAGTATTCATTTCAGGATAGTTTAGCTCCTGGTCTTCTAGTGGCATTAAGCTCTATATACACTCTGACCGCAGCAGCCAGTCCACTGACGAAGCTAATTACAGCGTCACTGTTGGGTCACTGAGTGGATTTATACCTCTAGGCTACTCTTCTGACCAAGACCATGCGTCTCTGACCTCCAGTTCACCAGTTTGCAACCACTCACTGCAGACATTTTGACTTGACAGCAGGAAAGCGTAGGTGGAACTAATAATATTAACAATGACTCTCACAAATACCAAGGCCCTGAAATGGGGAACACCTACATGAAATGCAGACGTCGCTGATGTTATAGTAGGCAGCTGTAGGCAAGGCAGCTTTATTTATAGAGCACATTTCATCACAAAGAAACTCAATGTGCTTTACATTTAGCGCAGAGACATAAAAACATCAAGCATATGCAACGCAGTTGTATTACAATAAAAACAAAATTAAAAGACATTTGCTTTTCCTCCTCTGACAAGTCAAAATGTCTGCTGTTTAAAAGGTCTATCAGGTTTGAGTGCTCATGATTACAAACAACTAGCCTACCATTACTACAGTTATTTTGTTTATTACTTTGACAATATAAAATTTCCTAAGAAAATCCTTTAAAATCTTTCTTATTATGATTTGGATGTTAAGCATAGTTCAAGGTCATTGATTACATTTACTTCTTATTGTGTAACAGATGTGCCTACTGATATAGTTCCACATTTAAAAAAATTTTTTAGTCAAAATTTCAGTCATTTTCAAGTAAAGTGGTGTACTTGACTTTAGTTGAAATCACATCCATGGTTTTAGGTCTCTATTAGAAAGTGTGTGGGCCATAAATGAAGTGAAATAAAGAACAGAAATCTGACATTTGAGGTCATAAATGTACATTTTAAATAAGACACGTTTTACTTTTGCTTAAAGAGGATATTAGCCAAGTAACAGTACTATTTCGATAGTAGAACATTGATCATATCTAATGTCTAACAATTCCTAAACAAAAGCCTGATAAGGACTTTGTTTAGGATCCTGCTTGCAACCCAAGGATGCTTTGCTTTCACTAGACCTCATGTCCAAACATTGCAGTAACTGTAACTGTAAAACAGTCTGGGATTAACTCTCCTCACAAGAACTCGGTCACTGTTAACCCCTCGCCGCAGCCTACCTGTGTGGCCGTCCATGAAGTGGGCCGTGATGATCTGGTCCTTGCTGCCGTCTGGGAGCTCCTTGTACCAGGTGACCTGCACCACCTTCTCCCCCTCCCCGACCTGGTAGTGACAGGGGAGCCTGGTCTGACTCTCTGCCAGCGAGCGCAGGGAGGTGACGAGCTGAGGAGGCTCCACGAAGTCACCCAGCACACACACCGCTGGGTGGAGAGGGAAAGAGAGAGGAATTCATCAACTAACGCTGAGGGATTGTAAGAGGTAAAGTTTTGTATGGCCTTTTATTATCCATTAATTTTAGTGCTGAAACGATTAGTCGGTCATAATCGATCAAACAGAAAATTAATTGGTTTATCGTCATTTATCAAGCAATAGTCTACAGCCATGCTAGCGGCTCTCTGTGGCTGTACTGTATTTAGGTACAACAGTGCCTTGAGCTAAATGCTAACGTCGGCATGCTAAGATGTTAACATGCCGATGTTAAGCAGGTATAATGTTTACCATGTTAGTTTAGCGTGTTAGCATGCTAACATTTGCTAATTAGCACTAAACCCAAAGTGCAGATGAGGCTGATGGGAAATGTAATTAGTTTTGCAGGTATTTAGTCATGAATGAAGGATTGTACAAATTTAGATTTTCACCTGATGATGGCGCTAGATTACCTAAATTATTATAATTCATCCTGAAGGGAACATGAATGTCTGTAGGCTACAAAATGTCATGGCAATCCATCCAATAGTTGTCGAGATATTTCACTGAAAGCCAACAATGTCAACCTGCTGTTGACGCTAGAGGAAAATTCAGGGGATCATCAAAGTCATTAGACTTCATCCTCTGGGGAACATGAAGCAATTTGAAGACATCACCTTAGGTTCTGGGAACTTGTGAAGACCATTTTCCGCAATTTTCTGACATTTCATAAAAAAAAAAGATTAATCGATTAAGCTATAATAAAAAGAAATGTTAGATGCAGCCTTGCAGTGATACAGTATGATGTAGTTTCCTTCTAGACTATAGATATGTACATAGTGTATATAAATCCTAAATCAACTTTCCTTCTTTACACATTTTATTTATTAAGTTGCTTGAACAGTCGATCCATCCATTTTCTATACACCTCATCCTGTTAAAAGATCGCAGGAGGGCTTGGCGTTATCCCATGATGCATTGGGAGAGAGAGGTGGTGTATACCCCAGACAGGTTTGTGTATAGACAGACAAACACATTCACACCTAGAGGCAGTCGCCAGTTCGCCTAACCTGCTCGTCTGTTGACATGCAAACTACAGGACCACAAAGAAAGGGGGGCAGTTTGAACACAGGCTCTTCATGCTAATGACCTGAACAATTGTGCTTTTATATGCGTTAATTCTTTCTTCAGAAGCAGAAATGTCTCCCTGTCGTGTTGTTGTAGTGTTGTATGATGGTTTAGATGTCGTTTTTTTCCACATTGACTTGACATTTTGTGTTACATTAGATTGTTTTCTTCATAATTCTTTGAGAGTAAATGCTTCTGTTGTCATTGTTTTAATGTTTCAGAAGTTTACTGATTATTTGTTAGTTGCTAGTTTGGATATGAGACTATAAAGTGGTTATTGTCTGATCACCTAACCCCTATTTGAACTCCTCTTATTGATCAAAATCATTTCTTTTGCATTGCCAATCTAATATTTTATATATTTTATACGATAAAACTTTTTCTACTTCTTTTTTTTAATTTTCATTCGTATTCTATGGATCTTGACATATAGTATGCTGTTTGTCTCATTTTAAGATTTTTTTTTAATCAAGTATGGATATGGTAGTTGCCTGAGGTATTTAACATCTGGTTCTCCTTTTGATTGGTCGCTGCAGCCTGTTGCTTTAGCATAAAGATGTTGTTTCATATTGTGAATTTGACACCTGACAAAAGGTCCATGACCTAAATGTATCTTTAAGAAACGCAGTGCTAACAGTGTCTTGTACAGCAGCACTGACTGTTACTCCATTTTTTTGCATTAAATAATTTACATTTTTATATAAAGATTGAATAGAATATTAAATATTAACCCAAAATAGCAGCTTTTAGCAGCTTCAGTACTCCAGCTGTGTAGTCTCATATCAGTGAGCTGCCTAAAAACTCTGCGTCAGTGCCGACTAATGACTAAGACTGATTGTACTTTTATCACACCTGGTTAAAAGTCTACATCAAAACGTGGGACTGACACACAAACATGAGTAAAAAAGGGTGTGAGAGAGCAACGCATCAACAACTCAAACAGGAAAAACCAAACATTTGCCCTTTGATTTCTGGGGGGAACACAGTTTTGTGGTTACTGATTCATGAGCTTAATCAATGATTACACTACAGTCGATATGGGATGCGAACTCCCACAGATAAAGTCCCACGAAGGACACATGGTGACAAAGCGGTGACACAGAGAAGAGGGGAAACGGGAAAGTTTAAATTTGGCCAACAAAGAACTACAGTGTGTGTGACCCAGTTGTGGAGTAGAGACAGAAAGAGAGACAGAGTTGTAAAAGAGCAACAGAAGTTAAGTTGTGTGCACTTCGATCATTCATGCCAATAAAGGGAAAGAAAGGGAAGAGACGGAGACAGACACAAGAGTAAGAGGAAGGCAAAGAGAGCGTGAGTCAAGAGAGAAAAACACCAAACTGAAAGAAAGAGTTAAACACTCGACACACACACTCCAGACAAACACGGGTTCACAAGGCTGCTATTCAAGCTTTTCCTGTTCACTCAGGATGGCAGTAACTTTATCACACTTGTGGTTGCCGGTTTAAAAAGAAAATGCTCTTCTAATTGGAGCAGCACAGGGTTCGTCTGAGTTTAATCTCCAACTGCATAAAGAAACAAAAGCAGCCGGTGACAGAATTAGTCAGAAAAACAGGAAGACGCAGGTTGGGCAATACGTTCTGATTCATGTTTTACTAAAAGTAAGAATGTGACTGAGCCACATTCTGTTATGCTGCTTCTTTCTCCACACCTGCAGGGACAAACAGATACTACAGGGCCAAAAACTACCCCCGTATGTGATTGTTTAAACATCTCATTCCAAAACTACGGGTGTTAATCTGCTGCTAAAACAGTCTCAACAACAGTCTTACTTTTTTAAATTCTCAAAGGTGTCAAGTCAAAGGTGTCAAGTCAAGTCACCTTCACACCAAACCATTTATTTATGGAAATGGCTTGGCTGAGTTGAAATAGGATGTTGAAACAAGAAAGGGCCTTCCTCAAACTGTTGTCACAAGGTTGGAAGCACGCTACAGTCCAAAATATCAGCATTTGCTGTAGCATTTAGATTTCCCTTCAAAAGGGCCTAAATCAAACCATGAAAAACAGCCCCAGACTAACGTAACAGTAGACATGGGTGTCCACAAACTTTTGGCCAGAGAGTGTATACTGTATTCATGAAACATCATCTTTCACTTTTTGGTCATTTACCTACAGAAAAAAGAAAAATACAGCACCAGATGTCAAAAATGAGACAGAAATGCACTGTTCCACCAAGATCAGGGGTGTCCACATACTTTTGGCCATATAGTGTAACTACAGACAGCAAAAGCTTTTAGATTTCCCTTCGCTGGAACTAGAGGGCCTCGATCAAACCATGTATCAGCAGACATGGGTGTCCACATACTTTTGGCCAGTACTGTATTCTTAAAACATCGTCTTTAATTTCTGGTCATTTATCTACAGAAGAAGAAAAATACACCACCACACATCAAAAGTGAGACGGAAATGCACTGTTCCACCGAGATCAAGGGTGTCCACATACTTCTGTCTATTATGTGTAACTACAGACAACAATATTCAGACAGTAACAATGAACAAAGACAAATTTAGACAGTAAGCACAGACATAATGAGGATGAAAACTGATCTGTTAGTTATCTTATAGGCCACATTTCCATATGGGAATATTCTAGAAATATTAAACAGATATTATATGATTATTTCCTTAAAAAGAACCCACAGGTGACTATAACCTCCCTCCAGGTTGCTTAAAGGAATATTATAGCGTTTTTACAGCAACAGAATGGGAAATGTAAGTTACCACGAAGCACCATGAGGTTTCTATCTATTTCTATCTTTCCCCTTTTCCTTTTCCTGTAAAGCAGTTTGCAACTTCTCTTTTGAAAGTTTCTAGCTTTCCTGCTATAAATCCTTCCAAGATTATAGAAATATTATAGGTATAGTAAAGAAAATACAGTAAGGTTACTATTAACTCAGTGATTAGTAGCTATCAGACACACTGCAACTCAATTTTAGGAATATTACAGTCATTTTATTTAGGTATTTTTGACACTTTTGGCACAGCAAAGTAAACTTTAATTTTCTATATGTATCTTTATACATAGTCTATGGTACAGACAGTGAAGGCTGCATAACACAGACAGTGAATTGTCATGTAAATTAATGTAACAGAAAACTCACCAATTAGTAAAAGCAGCGCCAGACATTTTGCTCTTTGCCCGGTCAACTCCATCTTTGGTCCAAAAGTTAAAGCTGGTCTGAATCAGCTTCCTGTCTCGGCTGATAAAACTGCTGTTATTAAGCTTTCATTATAGATACGCGCATTAAGTTTCAGACTGGAAGCCCGGTGCTCGCGGCATGTAGGAGTCCAACAGCAGGTAGGCAGGTGCAACAGGTGTTTCTCTTCCTCTTCAAATCTTACATGTGATGCTTAAAAAGTAAAACTCCTCCACAGGTGTCCGCTGGCACGAGCTGAATATTGTTTAGTGCAAGTTGTAAACTGCATTCATTTCATTTCGAGACAAAGTCCTCTGCTGCACCTGGAAGAACATCTCAGCAGAGGAGTAAATGTAAACAGACGAACAGAAACATTGAAAAATAAAAATGAAAAGAGAGAAATAAGGCGTGTATTGACCAAACAGACACCTGTCCCCGTTTGTCACGCACAGGGAGAAGCGCAGGTTTGGAGCCCCTACACCTGTCTGCCGCGGCTCCGCCCACTGCTCCAGCTGGATACGCCCACTTTATGCCGCGTTCAAGTGGTGTTGAGAAAGTCGGACATGTGGGAAGTTTACAGTTTTGCGCCTAAAGAAGGATTGAGTTCTCCTAACATCTGTCTGTCACAGACATCCTGCTGCTTAACGCGCTGATTTATTTAGATTTTATTTATTTAAACAGATGTTAACATTAATCTGTCAACTTGATTCAACTTTATAGCACTTTTCACACAACAGAGAGAAAGACAGAACAAAAGAAAGGAGAAGATATAAGAAAAAATAATAATAATAGTTAAAATAATAATTAGTAAAAGTCACATGGTTTCATGATGGACCAGAGGCCTCAGCAGAAGGCCAATGAGTAAAAGTACTTTTTAAGTTGACTCTCAGTCAGTCAGTCAGTCAGTCAGTCAGCTATAAACATGCAGGGTAGGCCTTTTAAAAGAGCTTATAAGTGACACAAATCCTTTGTATGAATATTAAAACGTTATTGTTCTATTTATTTAGGACTAAATCTTGAGAAATGTTCTCTTTGCTTCCTGATTGGGTTACGCAGCTTCCTTCAACCCCTGCTGGAAATATTATCATTATAAAATAAGAGCACACGAATGCACCATAAATGTTGTAATTACCAGTAGGAGATGCTTAAGTGTATGTGAGCTCTGACTTTCAACATGGTGGATATTTCAATAGCCAAAAAATCATGGAAACATATCTGTAGGCTAGTTGTAAGAGTTGGCATTGTTTAGAAATATAGGCCCAGCTAGGCTACTTGGTAGTGTTAAATAGGTTTTGTTGTTGTGTTTTTGTACCAAAGTAACTTTCTAAAATATATAAAATTGGCTTCCCTACAACATCCATTTCTCCAAAACGTTGTGTGTTGAAGTCGTTTCGCCATTTCTACACACAACACGTAGTACTATGGTGGTATGCTTGAGTTTCCCAGGAGGACTTGAACGCAGCACGATTTCGCGTGAAATTCCAAATTCCAAAAACAACCTGTTACCGTTTATCTCTGACAGGAAGAAGTATTTCACAAGGCTTTTTCTCCCCAAAATATAAACAGCACGTTGAAGTGAAACAACCCTGCTCATCCTGAGTAGGAGTATCAGCTTAATACTTCAAATGAATCTGTGTTGAATATGAAAAGTGCATAGAGAGTATAAAACAGCAGCACACAAGCCAAAAAAGGCTGATTCAAATACATTTATTGTCTTGTTGCAAGAAAGACATGTTTAATGACACTGGTAATAGGAACAAAAACCCAGAAAACATATATGTAGAAGCTAATAAATACAATACAATCTTGTGCAAATGCAGCTGTGACCCCAAAAACTGAGTATTTCAACTTTGTCCTGCTTCACAGGTTAAGGCGAGTACATTGCAACAGACAGCTGGATGAGTGAGTGAGTTTCTTGTGTTGTTGTGAAGCGCCTCGGGGGAAAACAGTACACAGCCAGAGAGCGCAGGCTGTTATGAATCTGTTTTGAATACATTTCCAGTTCTGTTTCTGTGTAAATAAGTGGGCGAGACACACGCAGACAGTGAAAGTGTGTGATTGACCTCTGCAGCTGCTATATTTTTCCCTTATATATTAACATTTTTTGAGACATGAAAGGAGATGTTATATTTACTGTCTGGATGCTCAAACTGAATACTCTGAACTCCCTTAATATTGGTTAATTGTAATGTTTATTTAGATGATTTAAACACATTTTGGTGTGAGATTCCCTCATGCCAAATGGGCATGCTATGAAAAAAATTAACAAAATTAACATATAATGTTGCAAATGTTACGGTTTTCTGCCACAAGCAAAGCATATAACAGAAACCTAATACAATTAAAATAGTTTACGGAAGGAAAGATAGTTGAAGACGTCACCTCGGGCTTCAGGAAATGATGACATTTTTCATTATTTTCTGACATTTTGCACCAAAAGATTAATCAGAAAATAATGAGCGGATTAACTGTCAATAAAAATAATCATATGTTGCACCCCCTCCTTATGAGGTTAACATATTTTATGTTTCTTTAACATAAAGCAAAGTCCTGAATTTACCACAAAAAAAGGGAACCCATGAACAGAAACAACTTACATTTAAACTTCTCTTTTCTTAGTAACTTGGGTAAAAACCAGCTGTGAAACACAGAGCGACATGCAGTGACAACACACTGACACGGCCTTTATTATAGTTAATTGTTAAATTAATTTAATTTTAACATTTCATGCATGCATAACACAAAGTTTAGAAATAAAAAGTAGTATTTTTACAATAAAAACAAAGGGAGAAAAGTCATGCATAGAAACTTTATGCACACACCCGCCACAAGTTAATATACAGTATAAAGCTTCCAGAGATTCAGCACTGTGTTTCTGTGCTCAGCATCCTCTCTGCACCCAGTCGACTCTGATCAGACGATAGGCTTTTTATCCATTTTGATGGTCTCGTAGGTATCAGTACTGTGAGAGGTCAGACCCTGCAGGACACAGACACCAGAATAGTGAGACATAAAAAATACCTGATGTAAAAAGTATAAAATATATTGCTGCAACAACAGTGTGGTGAGTATTTCCTGCACTGAGTATATGTGGGATTTTTTATTCTTTCTTTTTGACAGCCAGGTAGGTGAATTTAAAAAGAACAAAAAAAAAAAAAAAAAAAAAAGTGCTTTACCGTCAGCTGTGCGGTAAGCTGTCACTTTTCCATCATGTGCCTTTTTAAATGTCTTTTTAAGCATTAGAATGAAAAGTCTCACCGCATAGATGCCTCCCTCTGCGGGCTGCTTCTGTGGGACGGAAACAGTTCACAGGAATTATCAAGTGTGCTTCAGTAACATTTCTTAATAAACACAGCAGAGCGCTGGAGGGTTTGATATCTGAAATACCTAGTTCCTCCTTTGAGTCTGAGTCTTTGAAGCCATATGGGTGTAGGTTATTTTATTTACTTATTTAAGCTTTTAGGATCAGTTCGATGTCATTCTGCATGCATGTAAGAATTAGCAGGAAGTGGGATCTGACACATTTTTGTGTGAAGAAACGTTGGTGGAAAGTGTGTGTGTGTGTGTGTGTGTGTGTACAGTGTATAAATAATGTAGGTTGGTGGTCAGATCAAGCTTACAGGAAATGATAGAGTGAGGTTGGCTTTGAAGCAGAACTACTGCGTTTGAGAGCAAAATACCACAAAACTAAGTTTAATTTTACCTCAGGGAGATTGGCAGGCGGTGTGTTGGCCGGACTCATCTGTCAAAAAAATAAATCATAAAGCTCATGATTGAGTGATTCACATAACATCTATCATGAGAGATAAATTAGACTCCAAGGTGTGAGATTTAAGTGGTAAAAGTACTGAAATATTCAAGAGGATATGCTTCTAAAACTGGCAAACGATTGAAAAAAGTTGCCACAATGAACATGAAAGTAAAACTTATTTATCTAGAAAAATATGGAGGGAGTTACGACAGAATAATAGACACTTGATCATAAGCTGGCGGAACATTTTCATGACTTTTTTTACTCCAAATATAGAGAATTTCTTGAGCAAAACCCTTAAAATATTGTAAATAATCATATTTTTGTCAGCATTATGATTCTGAAGAACGTTCATACGACCTTAAGGAACAGTTCTGCACTTTTTAACATTCATCATGGTGTGTGTTGTTCCTGTTTGTCCTACCCTCAGTCTGCAGTATAAGACGGTGAGAATGATTCCGTAAAGGATGAGAATCCCATCCAGGATGTAACATATGCTCATGTCTCCAATGGCCTCTGCACACAGAAAAAACACACATCATCCTAAGTCTTCCTCATCCACCATCACCATCACCTCCAGCAGAAGACATGTTAAGGTGCCCTGTCGCTGTTCTCGTCCACTCGCTGCTTAACTAAGGCGTTTCAGAGCTACAGGTGTCTTAAAAATCTTCCCACAAAGAGCTCAAAGAAGTGACATTTACAAGTCCTCACCGGTGCAGGTGGGATTGAGCATCAGAAAGGAGGCGATAAGCAGCGCTCGCACCATCTTACCGGGAGGGCTGCAGATAAGATGGAGGGTTTGATGTGATGATCCCTTGTCGGCTGTCTGTGAGATCTCTTTAAAAAAACCCTTCTGAAGTGAGCTCTGTGAGCAGCAGCGAACAGGAAGCCCGGGGCTCTCTGTCCGTTTTTTTTTAAGCTGTGAAACCACACGCCTACCACACTGCCATCCCCTCTTCAGAGAAGTTCCTCTAAAACTCTTGAAAAACACACTCCTCTTCGTCTTTGGTGACAATTGCTCAAATCCAGTGACACGGTGCTTTCAACAGGATTAATGAGAAGAGAAACCTTTAAACAGAAGGCAGAAGGCAGAACCCGTCTGTAACTCTGTCTCAAGACCACAAATATCAAAATACAGGCGGTTAGTTTGTACACTGAATCTTCAGCATGTTCTTCCTCTTCTAAGACTTCATCTTTTTTAAACATAGCATCAACTTCCCACGCTCCAAAATTAAGTGACAAAAAAAGAAGACATATAAGGAATAAATGGTTTAATAATGGAAAACTGGCTTAACACACTATACAAGCTACGGTTACCAAAAGGAAGAAAATGCAAGACAAATCTACAAACTTCTTTTTTTTTACAAGCCACTTGTTTTTCAAAAGTAAAAAATTGCATCGTCATAACTTAGGCACCTTCAAAATGATAGAAAACAAGTTATTATAAAAGGTTCTGGAGCCCAAAATAACTCTTAGCATGCGTTATTTTTAAAAACATCTGCATTCTGATCCCTCGGGTGAAACGTCACACGCACCGGACCTGGTATTTGGATTTTTGTTTTTAGAAATGTAAAGGGCTTTTCACACCGTGCTTCCCCTGGCGAGGAGAGCAAACGGTCAGTCGTGTTGTGGCTCAACACACAACGGAGGGGCTCAAGTCTCAACATCAGGCGTGTTTTCAGCGTTACAGTTAAGTTTCGGGGACCTGGAGAAGGAGGAGTCAGTGCGAGGACAGATGTGCCCCCATCGCTTCGTTCCTCCACATCTGGAGAGTTAAGGCCCAAGTAAGAGAGGAGGGAGGCAGCGTGTTCACCGTGCTCGTTTCAGCTCGTGGCACAAGGCGAGGCGGTGACGCGCTACTGCTGCAGAGAGGAGTTACAATCACACGTCTGTCTGGTTTTGGGATTTTTGTTTTGTTGAAATGCATAAAAACACTAAAAACCACAGAAGTCGGCTCGTAGTTTAACTACAGCTGCCTGCTCAGGAGTGGATTTCTTATGTGTACAAAAACCCATGATGACCCCATTTACACCTGGAATTAACATGTGATCTGTATCTGGATAATGACGTCTGATCACAGGCTTTTGCATTTACACCTGGTATTAATCTCCTCGCCTCAACTCTGCATTGTGATTGGATATAAACATGCTAATTGGCTATGAGGAGTTTAGGGACTTGAAACATGGTGAATCAACATGGTGTGTTCAAGGACAAGGGGGGGGGGGGGAAACAACAAATATTCTCATCCCGAGGTCAAACTTGTCATTTCCAAAGCTTTCAGCGACATCTCATGGCATGACAAAGGTTAAATAATGGCTGCCTGATTGGATTTTCCTTTTTCATTGATGTTTGCATCTTGTTTTACAACTGTTGTCTTTTGATGATGCGATTTTGTTTTCGGGCGTCTGGTGTCTGACACTTATCTTGTCTACTTTCTGAAAAGATTTTATCGATCGTTTGTTCATGTGATTCAGTTGTTTTTGTTCCAAGTTCTTATTTTTCTAAAATATCTTAATATCAGACATTGAATGCCTCGTTCTCCCTCTTGGTAACTTTATCGATCAACCCTTGACAAGCCTGATATGTTGTATTATTATAAACACATTATATTAGAAAACCAAAACCAAACGTTTCTCTGCAGGTAGAGTTGCTCAGTTGTCATGAAGATAAATGTAATCAGGAGACATAAGTATGGTCGTTTATGAGGTGGAGACTGTAACGCTAGTCTCTGTTCAAAGATGGCCTCCTCCACACGATAATAACTAAACCATCACAGCGACAACTGAGCAACTCCACTGAGGAAGACCTAAAGATGTGGTTGAAAGCTTTGTAAACAACAACAACAACAACTTGTTGGGGCAATTTATTCTTACTCTCAATAAATCCCATGAAAAGACCAAAACAAACAATGAATATTGTCTGTGTATCCAAAGCCTGATATATGACTAAGAACACATCAAGGAGTCGCACTGTTGCAGGGTGACATGTTCCTTCATTACCACACACACACACACACACACACACACACACACACACACACACACACACACACACACACACACACACACACACACACACACACAAACACACACACACACACACACACACACACACACACACACCACACACACACACGTCAGCGGATTCAAATAGCGCCTAATAAACGCATTATTTACTCCTCAGGGTTCGTACAGCTTTTAAGAGTAAAATTCAAGCACTTTTAAAGCACTTTCAAGGTACAGAAACCGAAACTTCCAGACTCTTGAAGACTTTATCATCACATCTCAATTATACAAACAAATATGACGACGGGATCGTTTCATTTCAAATATTAAAAGATTTTTGATTTACATGAGTGATTGTGTCGATGATGAAACACCAGATTATGTTGTAAAATCAAGCATTTGTCAAGGAGTACATTCAAATTCAAGTCTATTCCTAACCTTGAAAACATAACGGGACTCCTGTTATAGTAGTGTTTGATAGAAACTACAGTGCCAAAAGGCTAAAATTATTATTTTTTTAAATGAAAGTATATATGTTTTTACAACTTCAGCAGAAATGAAAGTATAGAGAGAGAGACACATTGTTGGTTTTCTGGTCTTTTCATGAGATTTGCTGACAGTCAGAATAAATCAGAATAACACCAGGCTTATGCTTTAACATCCTTACCCAGGTAATATATGCAGATACAGACTGCAAGTTAATAAAAAGGTGTTAATGGGGTCTTTGTTTAGTCTTCTTGCTAAAACTGTAAAATGAATAGTAAAAATGCCAGTGTAGAATAAAAACAAAAGCTGCATATTTAGACAATCATGAATATACAGAGTCTGGAGTAGCAACAACTTAGGAATGTACTTCCATTTTTCTTTACAGTCGGATTAAAAAAAAAAAAAAAAGACATTTTGGCCTTCAGGCCTCAGAAAAGCCACGTGTTAATTCAATGCACATAATGCTACATTCTGTAAGTTAAAAAATAAAAAAAAAGTCACACCCGTTAATATAAAAAAACAGTCCATCGTCATCTCACACAAAACAGGACACTGACAGAAACCAAAAGGCAGTGGTACACCGGCGTTGCAGTCAGTTCCAGTCGGTCTGTTTTTTAAGACACAAGAAAGAGGAAGTGACAAATGTGATGTAATCTGCCTCCGCTGGTGTTTGTGTGTTGAGTCAGCACAGTAAAGTACTCCAGTGGTTACATCAAAAGAGGAGGCAAAAACAGTAAAGTCCCCTTTAGGAAAAAAAAAAAGTTGTTTTTTTACAGCGTGTTGTAAAGACAAAGACTTTACATCACAGAGAAAGAAAAAAGTCAAGGCATCAGTTTAACTCCAGGTTTGGACAATCATTGAGCTGATCACAGTTTTGATATCAGAGCATCTGTGATGGTCACAAAACAGGAAGGAGGATCCAGACTCTCCTTGAATGGTTTCTTTGTCACAGACAGGGGGAGACGATTGGATGGGAGTGGACCACATGGCCTCCACGTGTCCCGCCGCAAGGGGTGATCCAGCAGGAGCGAGCACGAAGAGAGGACAGCGTGGGGGGGAAGAGGAGACTCTTTAAAAATAAAAAATAAAAAAGGGGGGCGCCTTCACACCGAGGTCTCCGACTGCAGCCTCATGACGAACTTGTGGCTCTTTGGGTCGATGAACTCCTCCCCGAGCCGCAGGAAGGGGAGCGGCGTCACCGTGACCACGAGGGAGAAGTCCAGGCGGCGCAGGGAGAAGACCAGACCCTGACGCAGGGCCGAGGTCACCGGCTCCTCGCTCACTAGAGTCCACTGGCGCCCCCTGCCGTTCTGCTGCTGGTACTGCATGGTGGGGCCGGGGGAGAGGTAACGCTCCAGGAAAGCCTGACAAGGAGGATGCAGGAGCTTAATTATCATGGAAACACTGGAAGACATGTTTTAATAGTCAAGTATTCTTGTTGCTGCATTAAACTACATCGATGTATGTAGATTTTATTCAAGCAAAATGTGTCAACAGCTCTGCTCTTCGTTCCCAGGACTCAGTGAACTGAGTAAAAAAAAAAAGCTGCAGGCTCCCTCTGCCTATAAAGGTTGCCAAAAAGTAGACAGAAGTATTTTTTTAAATGATTTATGAAATCTTGTGCATCAATTCCAAACAGCAGGAATATTATGATTACACCAACAGTTAATACAATTTAATAAATGTGACTAACTGTAGACGTGAAGGTAAATAAAGTACTACTAGTAGCATTTGTAGTGCACAATAGTGTGTACATTTGTAGCACTAGTAATCTAAATGTTTATGTACGTTGCTGTTAGGGCTGTAATACAGATTTTAGATGCCCGGATCTTCAACCCCCTGAGAAAATTTGGACTAGCCACCACAAATTATTCGTAAAATATCGGATTATGAATTTGTTTTCACATTCCTATCATTCAATTAACTCTGTAATAGTTAAAATGCTGTTTTGAAGCCCTATCAATACACTTTCAGGGGAAAATACTGAATTCCTTTTTATTTATTTTATATTTTGCCAAAAGAAAAGTCAAATTTAAAGATACTGAATATGAAAGAATACCATAATCAGCCTTAAAAATCCCAGTATGTGTAATTTGTGTGTGTAACTATAAAATGTAAACGCCCAAATTCCCAAAAACAATTTTAAAGACGTCAGCGTCTTCAGAAGCTACGACTCTGGCTGCTGCGATCAGTTGGGCTACGACTGAATCAAAGTCTCGAGTAAGTTCCGGTTTTCTGTATCTTTTACCTTGGGCGTCATGTTGTGTGTGATGCAGAACTGCAGGTGTGTGAGGATGCTCTCCATGCTGTGGAAGGCCTGCTGCCGGGTGGTCCTCAGGTATTTCTGCATGGCTCGGGCCATCGGGGCGAAGATGGCTTGAGCCGCCTCCCGAGGATCCATCACCTCCCTCGGGTGTTTGGGGCTCGAGGCGACCTCGTCTTCATGGAGACGCTTGATGTGTGTGAACGCCTCTTCCACCGCCACAACCAACCTGGAGGGATGAGAAAAAGCTTGGTTATAGACAGCTGTGTGGTTATTTCTATTCAAACAGAAGATTCTTTATTATGAATGGGTGAGTTTGGAAGCCAGAGGCGGAGATAAACAAGGACAAACAGCTAGCACAATGAAAATAAGTGAGAGCCAGAGCCCATTTACCCACATGGCAGACTCAAGACCAGTTCAATACAGGCATTGTCAGAATACACAAGTTGACCTGCTGTTCCCGAGCGCCACAAACTTATCAACACGCATGATATCTGCAAGACAGCGTGCAGATTGTGTCACTCTGGCTGATGAAATGTTGGCAGCATCTGTCACCACAACATGCATGTGCGCTCGCTACCCGAGTGTTGCTGGGTTGAGCCCAGACAGGCCAAGAAAAACTCTGATTAGGATCTATCTGCTAATATTCATTTTATAACAAAAAACACATTTTTAAGAGCCGTTTCTTTATTACCGCAAACATATCTTTGGAATTTACTTTGTACTACAATTCTTTGTTACTTATCAGCCAACATATACGCTGATGCCAGGATATTTAACTGTTCACTTTCTCCCTTGCACACTCTCTTGTTTTCCACTGGGACGCAAAGGGACAAAAGCTTGATTTAACTGAGAGAACGAAAGATCTAAAAACATTCATAATTGTGCACTTGCAAACAAACTGTATCTTGTAATATGCCGCCCCATGCCCTCAGCTCATCTTCGAGTGTGCCAGCTGTTCTGGCATCGAGGTGTAAATGATGCAAACTGAAACATGGGGTCAGACAAGTGCGTTTAGCCTAAAATGACCCCCCCCCCCCTGTCAGATCATACCAGGTAAATAATAAATTGTAAATAAAGAGCAACTATCTGACCTGGCCTTGCGTTTGCGGACCCTGCGGTCCATCTCGGCCTCCTCGTAGTAGTACTCGTTGTGGGAGTTGTCTCTCCTCCGGGCGGCGGCTGCTATCATGGCCCGGGACTGGCCTGTGGAGTTATTGGTGGGGTTTTCTACAAGACAACACACGCAGAGGGAGGAATTAGCAGATTGCATTTCAGGTATTTATTAGCTGATGCAGGTAGAGTAGTTTCAGGTATGTAAAATTTGCCTCACGCAGATCTGAGTGAAGAGAAGAGTTGCAAATGATCTCTAGCTGCTTTAAGGTTTAACCTCGGTATATGTCATTGAACGTGTCATCTGGCTCTGACGTAGACCAACAAATGACAATGACGGGAGTTATGGATTAGAAAAGGCGTCAGAGCCACGACGAGGCTGTACTTACCGTCCAGGGAGTAAACCTTGAAGCCGGTCATCTTCTTGGACAGGATGGACTTGGGCAGGTTGAGCAGGGCTGGGTTGTAGACGGAGAAGTCGCTGTAATAACGGTCCAACACCCAGACAGCTGCGCGCTGGATACTAAAACACAGAGTGTCAATCATCACTGCCACGGTAAGTACAGGTCTAACATCAGCTGCTGACTGTAAACTGTATACACACACACACACATCACATGATAATAACAATCAATAGTATTTCCAAATCAGGTTATTCTTGTATCTAAGCAGGGAGTGAATTCAAATAGGCTTATGTTGTACTCACTATCAAAAAGAAGTCAAACACTTTAACCCAGTTTATAGTCATGCACTTGTTAAAATACACATCTGGATCTATAATATTACATCTCAAACTGTTATCTAATTTATCAAGGCCACTGCTCCAGGGCCCCAGAATTCAATGGGCCCCCAAAAGCTCCAGGCTTTCTGTGTGTCAACTAGTTTTTGCTAATTTAATTTAAGATTTGTTATGCAAGAATATACACTACTATGGTAAATAATCATCTGACATGACAGGGGTCTTAAAGTGGACCTTACTTTATTATCTGATCTCGAGGCCCTGACTTGAAGAGGGTCACAATCTAGGTTCAAGACCTTCATTGCCTTCAAGTTTTCCTGCTTATATTTTGCATATTCGGATATTTCTGTGTTTATTCAAATTGGCAGACAGCAAATCTGGGGCCAAATACTATTCCAGCATAGAAAAACTATATACTTTGCACTGAGGACAGGAGGGGCAGAGAGTTAATGAGGCCCCAATAGTTTTAAGAATTATTTTAAAGATGCTATAATCACATGGGTTTTAACCAGTACTGTGGTATTTAGTCCTTTGTTGTCAAAACACACTTTTAAAGAGTGTAGCCTGATCTTATTTTATCTAACATTTTTAAATGAACTCTACTTTCGTCTTTGTTCAGTAACAAAAGTATCAAGAACTCTGTAGCATGATGTTGGCCGTCTCACTAACCTGAGGTGGCCCACGTTGTAGAACTTGCTGGCTCCGTCTGTGCTCCGGACCACCTTGAGGCAAAAGGCCGGCTGCAGGTGTCGGACCTCCAGCAGCACCAGAGCCAGGTACTGAATGAAGAGCAGGGCGTCCACCAGCGAGGCAGCGTACTCCACAATGCCCCTGTAGTCCCTCTCCCTGGGCTCCAGCACCCGCACGCCGTAGAACAACCAGTACGACGCCACGAACAGGAACACCAGCACCATCAGCAGGCAGCGGAAGACGAAGAAGCGCGGGAGTGTGGCGCGAGGAGGCCGGAGGAACAGCGCCCAGGAGGAGATGAGCAGGACCAGGAGCTTGAAGGCCAGAGAGACGTAGAGGCCCTCGCAGGGCGTGCCGCAGGGCTCGAGGGCGTCACGCCACAGGACCTGCGGGAGGATGAGGAAGGCTAGAGGCGTGACCAGGGCGAAGAAGCTCAGGCAGCCTCCCAGAGCCGGGCCAATGAAGCGCTTGCACTCCAGCGGAGTCGACTCCTCCAATTCTTTGGTGACGCGGGTCAGGTCCTCGTTAGAGATGCTGTGTTCTGAGGTGCCGGTGACGACCGTGGTGGTCTCGCCCCAGTTATCATCCTGTCAGACAAAAGAGATATAAAGATTCATGTGTGTTCAGGGTCCATTTTCACAGTCTATTAAAAAAAAGGTACAATAATGCTAAATGCTGAATACAAGATCAGGTAAGAAATTAAAACAAAGAAATACAAGCTTATGTGAGCTTTTTCTGCAGGTTTTATCAAAACGTGTTTGGTGTTTTTAGTAGATAATTAAATAAAATGATTAGCCAGATCTGACTAGCGCTTTTATAGAGTAACAATTAAGCAATTAATCAAACAAGTGAGAATCTATTCTGCTATAAAGGCAGAAACCCACGATGTTTGTATGAAAGCCGTGTTTAGGAGGTAAGGAGAGTCTGAGCAAACACAGGAGCATTGTTTCAGACATTTTAACCCTTCCTTTGTCCCTAAACTCTAATAATTCCAGATAAGTTAAAATGTTCTGTGAAGTTATGGAAGGAACCTCTCCGCTTCTTCTCTTTATCCATGCGGCCATTTGTGGCAAGCACTCGAGCCAGGAAGGTTAAACTTAAATACAAATGCCTCTTTACTATTTAAAGAAAGACGCCTCTTCACTTAATCTAGGAACAAATAAATAAACATCCTCGGTCTCTTTAATGAACACATGCCTTTTAACTTGAACATTTTTAAGACTAAATTATACAAAATGTCAACACCTGCTCTTTCCCAACAAGTGACATGAAGTGACTGACAGTTCGTACGAAACACACTTGAGACATCAGAGGAATGTAAAAAGACACTTCTACAGGAGAACAACATTCTTTAAAAAAAAAAAAAGGGATCAAAATGCGGCAGCAAAGAGAAAATAAAATATTTGGTGGGTCAACATAAATCCCTCTACTGCATTTTAACAAGAACAAAAACAGCAGAAAGGTCACAGTCCCAGTGAGACCTGAGAAATCAGGTTGCTATTTATGGGCCAACTCCTATTTGAGTTGACCAAGTGGTGTTTAACCTTAGTTAAACATTTATCCATGCTATAAGGAACATGAAGTTTAGCATCGATAGCTCCAGTGTGACCAAAAACCTGCAACCCTGGTAATGACAGTGCCATGCAGGACAGAAAATAACATAGCAAACCACATTTTTGATAGGACAAAAGAGCACTTTCAAGGTACCTAAACCATAAATGTCCAGACTCTCGAAGCCTTTATCATCATATCTAAATTGTTACTATAAATGTCAGGAGACAACAAATGACGACGGGATCATTTCAAATTATGTTGAAAATCAAGCATTTTTCAAGGAGCATATTCGGATTCAAGCGTATTCCTAACCTTGAAAACGTAACGGTTAAAATTAAGCATTTTCCAAACTTTCAAGACTTTGTACGAACCCTGTAAATGATAGTTTCTGGTTGGTAAAAGGAGCTTAAGTACCATTAAGCATTAATAATTGGCAGATTACTGAGTGTGGCTTTTAAAATGGACAAACTCAGCGTAGAAAGCAGCGTGACTGACCCTCTCGTCTCCGCGGGTCGACTCTGCGTCCAGCAGCGGCTCTCCAGGAGTCTGGATGGTGACCGATTTGTCTCCACGACTGCTGCTGTCTCGGCTCTTAGAGCGGTGACGATCCCTCCGATCCCTGGAAGACAAACGACACACAGGGTTACTGTGAGAGATGTTTTCATGAAGCATGTTCAGTGTGTGCTTTAGTATCTTAACCAGCTTTAATATATTTACTACACATACAGATTCCCAAAACAGATTTACTCATAATTCACACTGATTTGAACAAACATCCTTGGTTTGTGCTCCTTCAGTTGAAGCTCAAATTTTGTTGCTGTCCTGTGAAAACCACGTATCTCCATCTCCAACTTCCTGTGAGCTAAGAAGCCTCGTTTCAGCTTCGCGGCAATGCATTTTTCTACTAACCCAGTAGCAGTAGTAACTTAAAAAAGTTTAATTCTCATTGGCTCCAGTTATTCTGTGGATGTAGATATTTCAAAATGTATATTTTTATACATATATGCATATGTTTTACTTCTATCCTTTAAACTCGCCAACCGTAAGAACACTTGGGACATAAAGCCTAAAAGGTACCAACACTGAGAACTCAGCAAATTATTTATCTAATTTTACAGGTTAGAGTTGGAGAATGATACCTGCTGGTTGGTAATGAGTTAAACTGGCAGCCTGTGCATTTTGAAACAGTATGCACAGGCCTTTGCTTTCCTTTGGGTGAGAATAACAGTCTCCACCAATGGAAACAAACACATAAAAAGGTACTTAAAGAACCTGAAGAGAAAGATGATGTTAACATGAAGTAATCTGTGTGACCCGTTATATCTACCTGTGCTTGCGGGAGCTTCGGGAGTGGGAGGACTTGTATGAGTAGCCCGAGTACTGCGACTCGTTGTCCATGTCTCGGGTCGGCGGTGAGCGGGCTTTGCGGGCCCCGCCTCCTCCTCCTCCCCCCGTGCCGCGCTGCTCGCCGACTCCTCCCAGCTGGCTCTTGCGCTCGGAGATGGACTTGGTGGAGAGAGCCAGGGGCAGCTTGAGCAGGTCAACCTTACTCCTGAGGGAATCTATCTTGGAGGCCGATGAGGAGGGAGCAGGAGAAGGGAGGCCACGGAGAGGAGGAGAAGAGGAGGACGAGGAGGAAGAGGGGTGGGAGAGGACGGTGGGTGAGAGAGTCGCAGCAGGGGAGAGCTGAGGTGGTTGTGATCTGAAAGAGAGGAGATGATGACTATGGTGTTGGACTGTATATGCATATATATGCAGGAGGGTTCACGTGTACTTTTTTTAATTTTTCAAGCCATTCTTGGTGAACTTCCTGCCTTGAAGTTTCTAACAGCTATCGCACCAGACCATCTAGATGGACGCACTTCAAAAAGGTCCCCTGGGTCTATTCTGTCTATTCTGAACTTCCTTTTCATATTATGCATCATGAGCTTGGAATAGTCTACAAGATAAACATCATTTGGAAACACTGCCTTCATATCAGGCACTCAAACAGCACATTTAAAGAAAAGGTTTAATAGGTAATGTAATCGTTTAAAAAGAAAAAACGCACTCCTCTTAATTAATTCGAATTCATAAGCAATAAAACACACTCTGGCTCACTTCAGTACACGGATGGGTTTTGCTGCTGCAGCTTTACTTGTTCTGACCAGTAATTTAGCTTTTTATAGCGGACATTATTGAGTCAGTGCACTGACTTTATGACTCTTTTCTACTTATGTTGTAATTGGCCGCTGTTGCTCACTTTTAACAGGCAAGGATGTCATTTCTTTCATGCCATTCAGGTCCTAATGTGGCCTACTGTGCCATGTGTGCATGTTGTACATCGTCCTGGTTAAACAAAGCTTAAATGAAAGAAAGAAAGAAAGAAAAACTTAGTATTGCAGCTTTAACGGTTAATGCAGTTTATCATCTGCATGTTGCAATGTTCCTGTATGAAAATTGTCCAATTTGGAAACATTGCCTCAAAAAAAAAAATAGTTCCTCAAAAGACTATCAGGATCAGTATCAGGTTTCAGGAGGGCGTATCGGTCAGATATGATGTAAACTGACCCTTTAAATTAAGAGTCCATGTATGTGTTTGTTGGCTCCTGTGGGAATCAAACCTCTCACCCAGGCACACTGAGCGCTGTGATCTGCCCACCGAGTGACACTGAAACACATTAACCCACTAAACTGAGGCTTCAGTTTCAGCTCTGTGTTCTTATATCACGTCGTCCAGGTCTCGGCCGGGGTTAATCATCACCCGACTGTATCTCCAGCTTTAGCCGCCGTTAGCTCACACACAATGGCGGCCATATTGGATTACTGTGTTTTCACAAAACTTGTTTGCCCTCTCTCCCTCCCTCTCGCCGTCTCAAATTCCCTCCTGCACTCCCCTCGTCCCCCGGGAAACGGGGCCTCTCCGCTGCCATGGCGATGAAAGAGGGTGTTCAGCTGGGGGGGGGGATTGGAGGTTGACAGTTGCCATGGAAACCTGACCTCACGCCGCCCTCTGCCACTCTGTTCTCCACGCTGCCGAAAAAAAATCGCCAAAATAAAAGTGTTGGCGTGACGGATGTTGGACTGTCATATGGTGGTTAATTGATAATGGGCGGGTGAAGCTCGCTGGCTTTGATTGGACCTCTGTGGGAAATGGAGGGGGGCGTTAGCTGCCATCATTGTCTTGCAGGGTCCTGATCTAACTTAATGTTGTTTTTCTGCTCCATCAACGCCATCATGTTTAAAAACCACTTCCCTTCAAGCCAAATATTCTGCGACGACGAATCTGTCTGTGGGATTTCTGTCCGTTTGTCCTCATCATATTCTTTGAGCACTCTTTTGTTTTACAGCCTTTTATTCATATTTTGTCTTAGGAGGAAGCGCCAATAAACCCACTAAGTCTTACCAGACTAGAGAAGATTTCGGATCCCTGCAGCCATGTGCAAAACCTCAACATGCCTATTCCAAACCACAAAACTCAAATGACTAACAGCCTCTTCCTGGTGTATCATCATAAGCTTTTATCTTTAGTAATGGCACAGGAATGAGCATCTTATGTACAGAGTCGTGCTGTGCTTTAATGCCATATAAAAGTGCAGAAAACTCATGTTTCATGCTTGCTGACCACATGATATCTCTGCAACAGCGAGGAATCCGCCCTCTCTGAATGTCACGCAACAGGAGCAAATACTTGTTTTAGATTTTGTAGAGTTGCATGACTGAAATTACACTGAAAAAGCACATTAATTCAAGAGCGGCCCCTCTCAGCTGCTTTGAAGCATCCTGAGAACAGATATCTGCAGAGTAACAAACCACATATTTTTAAACTGGCAATAAACTTAAATCTAAACAGTGTTTTTGTATAATGGCTGTGGAAGTTTAGCTGGAACTTGTCCTCCCAGACGGAGAAACGGCCAAAATAACAATCTGAATTCATCTCTTGGCCTTAATGTTTAGTCCACCACCTCATAAAAATAACAATTATGCAATTACAGCAGTAAAGTCCATGTTTCAGTGCAATTAGCCTGCAAGATGAGTCATTTTAAAATGAAGAGAATCATAGATATTGTGTTTTGGTTTGCATGCCATGATGACTTTTACATATCTCTCTGTGACACTAAATGTTTCACGAACACAAACATGTTGAATGTCTATCTCACTAGCTATAGCAACCATAGCCATACAGGGCCCATATGTATCCAAAATGCCTTAGAGAGCAATTAAAAAAGGGCCATGAATAGAAGTCTAAATCCCCACCAGTGGCTGCTAAAAGGTGCAATACAAACATGTTGAGCAGAGCAAATAGTGTGGTGATAACTAAAGATTGTTGTGAGGGCAACGCTTAAAGGGAAAGTCATTCAAATTGAATTTCAGGGTAATCTGCCCACTAGATTTCCTGTGTGCAACTGGAAAATGTAGCCCAATGGTGGCACAACAGGTAAGGTCAGGTGAGGGTGGTCACCAAAAGCAAACAGGATTCATCCTCTGGGGAGCATGAATACGCATGGTAACTTTCAGGTTACAGGCAATACGATCACCGGATGACCCCTTTAAAAAGGGAATAGTTCAACATTTTGGGAAATACACTTTCTTTCCTTTCTTCCCGCGAGTTAGATGAGAAGGTCGATAGCGCTCTCGTGTCTGTATGACAAATATGTAGCTGGAGTTTGCAGCCTATTAGCTTAGCTTAGCATAAACACTGGAAACAGGGGGAAACCGTTAGCCTGCCTCTCTCCAAAAGGTAAGAAAATCCACCAACCGAAGAGTGAAAACGTCAATTTGCTGCTTTAAGTGGGGTTATGTGCTGGACTATTTCTTGGCCAGGATCAGAGCGAAAACATGGCCAAGAAATAGTCCAGTCCAGTACATAATAACCCCCCGTAAAATGGCAAATTGTTGTTTTTATACTTCGTTTTTTGTATGGATTAAACAAATGTAATATGAAGTGTTAATTACTGAGCTTTAGAGGTGCTCCTGGTGGGATCTTGTTACCTTCTGACAGAGCCAGGCTAGCCTTGTTCTCTTATTTCCAGTCTTGATGCTAAGCTAAGCTAAGCTAAGCTAAGCTAAGCTAACAGGCTGCAGCTCCATATTTACTGTACAGATATGAGAGTGGTATCGATCTTCTCGTCTAACTCTCAGCAAAACGTGCAGTGTGTGTAAATTTAGATCTGTGAGAGTGCCGTAATACCAGCAATTCAATACATTTGGTTAATAATCCAGCCCTGTAGCGTAACCTGCATAACCACCTTTACCTTGAACATTATGGTTCCTTAGGGGCCCACATTTCTTTTCTCCACTAGTATCCCTTTGCTCTGATCCTTGAGCAACACTGGGTAAAACATTTACTACACAACAGCCACAACTGCAGCTTGAGACGAGCCTGTCTGTCAGGCTGTTAGTGAGAATATGACAACACTTGATCTACAGAGGTGTGGTCCAGTGTTGGGATGGATAAGGTTTCCTATTCATCCCAGTGTCCTATGGCCTACTTAATGTACTTAACCTGGACTCTTTTCATCAACTTCAGTCAGCAGCATTAAAGTTTAATTATATATAAAGTGTAAAAAAGGTCCATCTGAACACACGTGAAAGCTGCGGCCTGGTCTGTAAAAACATAACTAACCTTTGTTTATGGATAATAACCGGCTTCTTCCATGAACGCACAGGTTCATTTCTTTTCATGCCGTTTCTTTTTACTGTTCCCGGACACCCATTGTTAACCAAACAGTGGTGTGATTCTTCAGGTTAATTAAGGATTATTTTTTTGACACACACAACTCCTTCATTTCTCAGAACCCCGCCCTCAAAGTGAAAGTTGGACTTCTAAAAAAGTAAGAGTGAAGTCATTTAATATCTATCAATAACTAATATCAGAGATAACCGTTTTCTGTACAAGCTAAGCTGCTTGCTAAGCTAATGCTACTTTATTATAGGCACATTAGAACCCTTCTAGAAACAGCCGTATAGCCAGTACTTTAGAAATACTGAGGTCATGACTAGCCACCAACCAAACTCCATAGAAATATTTTAGAGAAAAAAAAGAATCAAATGGAACATTTATTTACGTTTTCAATTAGATTTGATCTCTGTGCATACATTATGGTCTGCTGCTGGTCCTTTTGGTTCAATATAATTAGCTTTTTGTCTGTAAACAGTCAAATTTAGTAAATAAATCAGCCTTAAAAAAAAAAAACATATGTAACATGTGTATAACTGTAGAATGTAAACTTCTTCACCTTCTGTCATTAAATTTACCAGAAATATTCCAGACGACATGACCTTGGTGTTCAGCCCTGCTTTTAGACGCTTCACTTTAAACAACCCCCCTAGTAGTTATAGTCATGAGCGCCCCTGTGCACCTGTATAATAATAAATCATGTTTAGTATATGTATGTAGTATGTGTAGTACTGCAGTACATTTTTGCTGCCAACTGAGATGCGTCTCTAACGAGCAAAAACTGGCATTGGATGCCTGATCAGATTCTTGTTTACTTGTCCATTGATCAGATATTTTCATGATTTAAATGCTAATTTTGCTCATTTTAGAGCCTATTTTATTGGAGCAAAGTTCTCATTTGGCTACTTTTAGTCCACGCACAATTAAACATTGATGCATTTAAGAAGTTTGGCTTCTCTTTAAAATATAAAAAGGGATATATAGAGAAATGTCTATATTTTTCCTTTTGACATCAGTAAAACGTAGGTATTGCACTGTCTGGCACCAGATAACCAGCCCTAATCATGATATTAGCTTTTAAAATGAATATTCAGACATATTAGAGCTGCTGTTATCACTCATTTCTTTCATAAGTTCTGTTGAAAAACATATTTGTTGTCCACTGCCTTTGATTATCCACCACTGACTTCTATTTTCTTTTAAAAATGATTTCTATCCCTTTATTTGGTGTTAATGTCTGTATTTCTAATGTAATATTAGCTTAGCAAATTAGCTTAGGCTATAAATGTTGCGGTGTGTGGCATGTGTTTAAGCTACATACTTGTCCCTATACAAATAAACATTAATAAAATAAATACCTCCTGTGTATTTTGTAAAGCACTCTGAATTGCTTTTGTGTAAGAAATGTGCCATATAAATAAACTCAACTTGCCTTGAACAAAAAGGGGAAGACGTTGATATTCAGAATCCACAAACGATCAGTCAGTTCATGCTGCTCAATAAATCGCTCAAACCATCAAATCGAACGAAAATAAAACAGGAATTTTGTTGTAAAACGCGCAGCTGGAGTCACATTGCGTTTTAAAACAGGCAGATGTGGGATTTTACAGCCTCACTTTTCCCCAAAGGCGAAAAAGAAATCAAGCTGTCATCGAACATTTCAAGCTGCTGGCGCTGAGACAGCAGCTGTCAGGGTGGAGAGGCAATCTGGGCCATCTCTGAAATGACCAGCTCCACTCACAACAGCCATTTGAGGCCTGATATACCAACTGTGAAAATAAGCGTGCACACACCCAGGGTCCGGCAGGGGAAGAGGCTCATCACTGTATCAGGGCCACACACACACACACACACACACACACACACACACACACACACACAGGGCTGACCACCACCACCCACTGCTGCCTGCGACGACATCAGTAAAACCAGCGAAAAAACAAGACAACTGCTACTGTCAGCCTCCGTGCACACATGGCCAGCAAACTGGAGCAGGTGTGTGTGTGTGTGTGTGTGTGTGTGTGTGTGTGTGTGTACAAATCTAAAAGGATATGGTTGAATCAACAGGCCTGTGCTCTGCTCGGCGCTGTGATTCAAAGAGACCCCTGCACACAATCTGTCTTCATATCCAAACAGAGTATTAAGGAGACAGGAAGTGGCTCAGTGAGCTGAGATCAGATAGATGTGGTTCAGATGCAGGACTCTGGTCCTTTAGACGGTGTGGGATGCGTCTACTTTTTTAAAAAATCCAGTAAAATAAACATGTTATAGGGTCAGTTCAGCAATATTTTCCTAATTAATAATTATAGTGTTGTCTAGCCGTGCAGATAGTTTCAGTTTAATGCTGACATTTCTCACCTGAGTACCATCATGAAGCTGACTGCAATTTAATTTGTTGTCAAAGCTTTTAAAAATGATATTTGAAAACCTCAACAACATGCTTTTAAACAAACGGTCATACTAGATGATGTAAAAGACAACAGTCCACACACTGTCGGTACAGACATTAGCCGTCCTAAAGAGAGAGATCTTAATTGATGTTTTACCTTTTAATCCATCGAGGTTTAACACTAGAGCTGAAATAATTAGTCGATCGATCAGTCAGTCGGCTCGTTGAATGACAGAAACTCGACTGGCAACAACTTTGATAACCGACTGATCATTTTTCACATTTGTTAGTTTGAGATTCTCAAATGTGCTGATCTGCTTCATCACTGAACACTAAATATCTTTGAGTTTAAGACTTTCGGTTGGACAAAACAAGACATTGTTTTTAGAAGTCACCTTGGACTCTGGCTGGAACTTTTCACTATTTTCTGACATTTTACTGATTAAACGATTGATCGAAAAATAAAGTTAGTTATAGGCCTGTAAACTGGACAGTATTATAAATGTGCTAACTCAAAAATTCACATTGATACCACTGCACAAAACCTTTATAGTGAACTAACTGTAGTAATTAATAATAAGTATTAGTATGTGTGAATCTTCTAAAAGGTATCACTGTGATGTTACTGTAACATTCCTGTTTACACTTCCCTCCTGATACTTTATAGTATTTTTATGTCCTGTTTTTTCACTATAACACTCCCACTGGATGCAGTTTATAGTGATATTGTGGTACTTTGTATCACTGTAATGAGTATTTATAGGATTATATAGTTTAACTTTCATGTTCACTATAAAATAAAGAAGTTATGAACCCAGCTGGGATAAAAAGGACTCCCTGCAGATGAGGAAACCAGGGCCTGGTGCTACAGCAGCAACATTACACTGTTTCACTTTGATTTTTGAACATCTGAACGGCGCAACAACGTAAAAGCCACTTGGACACATTTTCGCTTTACAGTAATGGCTGTGGCAACATGGATCAGGAGTCGAGCTGCATCAATAATTCAACAACATGTCCCACATGCACAAAAGGCTACCGGGAGGCTAACTTACTGTGAGGAACCGGGAGCATTTAGGGTTGAATATAAAGAGTTGTGCGACCTAGAAAATAAAAAAAGGAGGGTGTCGTAGCAGGGCAGGACAATGGGAGACTCCCAGGCCCCACTGATCGCGTCCTGATGCCAAATTATCCAAATGCTCGTTCCCTTTCTTCCTCCTTTCCTTTTCCAAACGGGACGCCTCTCACACTAAATGAATGGACGCTCTCAAATCCCCAGCAGTCCTTCACCGAGGAGAGAATTCAAAACCTTCGGCCTACAATCAGACTGGACGCGATTCTTCCCTCCGGGCGCATCTCCCTCTCCCTTCTCTCTGGATCACTTCTAACATTCAGAAACACAACACGCTGCTTCCTCCCACGTTTAAAATCGCCCCACAGAGCTACGTGGCCTCGGCGAGAACAACAATAGAGGCAGACGAGGGTCCTAAACTTCCCTGCGGTTTCAAAAAAAAAAAAAGGCGACCATCGCGTCCTGTCGACTATTGTTTGGGGAAACCGGAGATCTCCTCCGGGCGCCCCCCAGAATCCTCCCCTCTCTTTCCGCGTTAAAGCAGCGCACATGCACTCGCAGCCCCAGCAGCAGCATTTCAAGACATTTTCCACAGAAAAACACGACTTACTTATTTCAGATTGTCCATTCAGGTATTTTCTCACTTTCCACTTTCTTTCCACTCAGCCGTAGCACCGTGCGCCCCGCCTCCGCTCCGCTCCACTCCACTCCACTTTGGCCCCTCCTCTGTTTTCCCCCTGGGGGACCGGGGCCTGTGAAGCGGTGTGGTTCAGCCACAGCGCTTTTATTACCGCTGTGATGTTTCTGTGTGTGTGTGTGCGTGTGTGCGTGTGCGTGTGTGCGTGTGCGTGTGTGCGCACTCAGTGAAAAGAACCGGACAGAATAATGTCGCAAAGTCACTGAGGTTCCCCTCATAAAACAGAGGGAGAGTTTATGGGAAAAATCCTCCAAAGCCATCATCATCATCATCATCATCATCAAATATTTTTTTTAAATACAGCCTGACCTTTGTGGAGCTGTAAAGAAACATTTATGTGTCCACACCAGCAGCATTTAAAGGCATTTAGATATAAAGTTTAGATAATACTTTTATACTGTAACACTACAAAAGTAAGTACTTTGAATTAAAAGCTGCTGTGTGAATCATGCCCTGCCCCCACTGATCACCATGAAACATACTTCAGTTTGTTTGATGGAATTTGATGGTTTATTTCATGATTTTGTGTCAAATAATTTAAGAGGCGAACATATTTAATACTAATAATACTATTTTGCTAAATTCTACACAGCTTTTACCAATGTAGTTTGTAAGTTAAAGGAAAAAGGAGATTAAAGGTCTTTTTTCAGCAGATTAAATCTTACTAAATAATAGTTCATTTAGTTTAATAATGACTTTGAGTTTCATCAAGATACTTGGAAGACGTTTTACTTTTGTAAGGACCAATTCTACAACTGAAATAAATATGAAAATTAAAACAGCTGACCCCCCCACAAAACAAAATAGGTATTTTCACAATATGTACAATGATTTTATTTACTTAATATCGTAGTTTTGTTTCCCCATGTTGTCATTCTGCTGTTGCTACTTCTGTCCACTCTGTATGTAAGACATGTCTGTCGAATGTTGTACATATCACAGAGCCTCTGAAGGAAATTTTAGCTTTATAGATCAAATTTATTCGACTTGAATATTGATTTGTATAATCAGGCTGATTTCTCTCTGTGAGGACAAACACAAGGGACCTCAACCAATGTAAACCTCTTGAAAAACAGAATCTTAGATTTAAAAAAGAAAGAAATTAATGGTATTAAATGTTTTTTAGGGATTTAACTAAGATCCATGTTTCCCAACCTGGGGTTTGTGACCCCTCCAAGGGCTCACAAGATAAATCTGAGCAGTAACAATTTGATCAGCAGGATAACATAAACATACTGTAGTTCTTCTACACAAAAATTATATATTTTTACTGACTTTTATCTCATCTTTGCTTCTTTATGAAAGCAGAACATTTCTCTGATGAACTGCTCACAACTCACGGACATATTGTGTTTCAGGGGTCAAAAGGTCAAAAGGCTGAGAACCACTGGCCTGGATAATATGACTAAACACTTTTTTAGGCTTTTTCTGGTTAACAAACAGCCATTCATGTATCCAAAGCGAGACAATTGGGCTTTCTGTGTGATTTAAGTGCTATACTAAAGTGTTATGTGATTGTGGCAATATTTTGGCCTCAGTTTACCATTTTATTTCTTATGTTGACACATTTCAGCCAACCAGCCTTCAGGAGAGCACCAGAGAAGTGATGTTTGAGTGATGACTTTTTATGAAAAGTGCCTATTTTATTAGATTAGATTAGATTTTATTTCGAACATGATGAAATAAATTAAAATATAAGAAAACAAAACAAGAATAACCAAGAAAATTAACAGCAAAGATCCATCAAACTCACAATAAATAACATAAATATATCATGTCCGAAAAGGAGTAGGAAGGGAATACTTATCAAGCCCTACCCCTTTTTTTAATATTTTATCAATAAACTTTGTGTTAAACATGAATTTTATATTACTGTTCGTTGTGGAAACAGAAGTTAGTCCCTCCCTAACACACCCTGTGGATGTTATTCTCTCTAATAGGAGGAGGATGTCACTCTTGTGGTTCTCTGATAAAAGCTGGTTTGAACAACATGTGGCAGCATAGAAATAAAACAGTAAACTGAGGCCACAGTATTTGATTGATTACATGTTTTGGGTCTTTGGAGTGCTGCTATCCCAGACCATACACCCTTCATTTATAACAGTAAGCTCTTCAGGACAAAACATCAATTACATGTCAGCGATCTGTCGACAATGAAAGAAAAACTGGAAAAGAAGCAATGTTTATTTCTTCATAAAGGCATCACAATTGGTCATTGATTCCAGCCATTAAATGAACATCCATAAACAACAACAAAAAAAAATTAAAACTTTCTTGCGCGTTGTCACAATTTTCAGAAGCTGTCATTAAAAGAAACCTTGTGAAAAAGGTACAAACCAAAAAAAAAAAAAGAGTGCACAGCCAGAGTACCAGCACATTTTCAGTGTCAAAACACGATTTTCTGACTGGATTTGATTTTTTTTTTTTTTTTGGCAGCTGATCGATATGTAAAGTGTTTTGTCAGCCAGACTCCTTGGGGAATTCTTCTTCTCCACACAAATATCACAATATGTGAAACTGCAGTGGGTCTACAACTACATACACGTGTAGTTATATGTGTACTGGGACTGAACAATATAAATATTAAGGATTGTTGTCAACTTCCCAGGACCTAGAACTTATCAAAATACTTCACCACACATGTCCAGATTTTTGCAAAACCTTAAAGTTAATATTTTTTTTTACTACTTGTTCATTGACTCAAAAAAAAGTGGTTTCTTATCATTAGAACTGATTGATAAGTTAACTACATTGACAGAGAAGACAGCTACAGTATTGCACATACCATCTCAATCCTCATACAAAGTTCAGCCACACACACACACACACACACTCATGTGTCCGTACACACTGAATCACACAGTCAGCTGCTCACACACTCAGTCACATTTACATATTCACAATCATACAGACTCAAAATAATGCTCAATGTTTAGTGCCTATCCCCTGACACGGTAAACAAAGCATTCTTTGACAATAAAAAGGGAAAAACAAAAACCTAAAAAAGAAATATAAACATCTTTTCCACTGGCAGGGCCTGCTGGTGCCTGACCAGTGTTTCCTGACCCTGATGAGTCCAGATCCATCCAGGCCAATCCAGTCCGGTCCAGTCCTCATGTCACGTCTCACTTGAGTGAGTCCATAAACATGGAGTCGTCGTCTAAGAAAAAAACCCCTCTGCTGCTGTGTCTAAGCTGTCCTGTGTACCTACTTGTGGTGTGTTTTAAAGAAAAGAGCCTGTCCATGTCTGGTTGGGATAAAAGTAGTAGTTGTAGTAGTAATAGTAGTAGTAGTAGTGGTCGTGGGCCTGCGTCGCCTCCGTGTGGGATCAGTAGGTGGCGTTGGCGGGCTCCCTCCCCGAGCTGAAGAGCATGTCGGCCTTCGAGCTGATGATGTACGTCAGCAGCAGGGATGTTATCAGCACGGCCATGCCCACGCCCAGCGTCAACATCTGGAGGAGTCAAAGGAACAAGTTCAAGGACCAAACGGCGGGTTTGCACGTTACTGTACCGGAGGTTATTACACTGATTTTCTACCTTCCATGCAGCTACTGGTTCTGATTAATTTCCCCCGGCAAATTCTTATTATTACTTGTCTACATGTGTCGTCTTTGACTCTGAGGAGCGAAGGGCAAGTTTACCTCCAGTTCGTGACTGGCCACCAGGAATATGCGTCCTTTGATGGTCTTCCACCGGGACTCTGTCCACGTCGAATAATCTTTGGAGGTGTACTCCCGCAGCTCGAAGGCTGGGGACAGCGCTTTGGAGAGACGGACTGTGGAGCGCACGCAGAAACCCTCCCTCTCTGTACTGTTGGGAGGCGCCGCGCCTTGAACCCACATGTAGTAGTACATCTGAGGGAGGAGGCAAGGGGGGTGGAGGGGGGAAATAAGTATATTATTATAATAAGTATATTTTTTAAATGAGTGGAACATGAGGCAAAGGCATACAGATGTTGCAGTTCCTACTTAATACCAACAGAGGGCGATATAATTTACGTACCTTTATTCTGCATTTATCCAGTATATTTGTATTTTTATATATGAAAAAAAATTATTACACATTGGTGTCACTTTATCTTTGTCATTTATATCTCGTGTTGTTTTAATATACGGCAGGTTTTGAGTTTAGCTACCAACATTTCCCAATGATGTCAATAAACTGATCAGTCAATCTAAAGAAAAATAATCTGCAACTATTTTGATAACTGATTCATCGTTTTTAAAGCAAAAATACCAAAACTTTATTGGTTTCAGTGTGTAAAATGTGAAGACGTGCTACTTCTCTTTGTTTTAAATCACAGTAAATTGAATATCTTTGGATTTTGAAGACGTTGATGGACATTTTTAATCTTTTCTCTGACTTCTTATAGACTAACGATGAATCTATGAATCGAGAAAATAACTGGTTGATAAAATAACTGATTAATAGATCATAAAAATAATCATTGGTTGCAGCCGTAAATGTTTCCCTGTTTTTTCTTAACTATTCTAGACTAGTCTTTCCTTTTAATTTCCTTTATTCGAGTTGGTTAATAAAAAGAGATTCTTTGACCTTTTGAAATATATATATATTTTTTAAATTTTTATTTTAATTTTTTTTTCTTAAACGCTCAAACAAAATCTAAGTAAATTAATAAAAGGAAGACAGCTATAGGTCGTACGTGTTTGCTCTCTTTGTCCTTCTCGTCCTCTCTCTGGTTCTGGCAGTTGTCCTTGGTGACGTTGGCGGTGCTACCAGTCAGGTTAGCCAGCAGGTACTGGACCAGAAGGGTCGGTTCGCTGGACTCCTGCGCCACGCTGACATAGAAGTTTGTGGGCCTGTTAGCTGACAGAAAAAAGACAGAAGAAATCAAGTTTTTGTGTCTGGAAATAATCAAAAAATGTCACCTCTGGACACACATACGCCCCCTGCTGGCCGAGGATCCACCAGAGCATATTTACATATCTCCACTACTCTGTCTCCATCCCAGTTCAATAATAAAATAAAGGGCTGACTGCTCATTTGGCTAAAATAAAGCAAGTAAATATATTTAAGTACAGTAGTGACGTTCATCATTTCCCCAGCAGCTTCAAAATAAAACATAAACATATAATTAACACTCTATTAATAGATATAATATTCCACCTTCGTGTGAGTCTAGTTAATAAAAAAAAAGGATTAACTTGTATCCAAACTTACCCAGATGGCTCATGAGGTCAGAGGGGACTAGTTGCTGGAACCAGGAGTTATTTGACCGAACGAGGAAACCGTACAGCATTCGGGTCACCTGAGGGAGAGAAAACAGTTAGACAGAGGGAGACACTTCTGCTCTGCTGCAAAATAAAAGACACACCAAGGAAAAATTATTGGTCATTGATAAGAAATCTATCCAGAAAGGCAACAGAAAAAACCCTGGTTTGTCTTTGAATTAATGATAATACAAATTATTTAAAAGCTTATTTAAGTGACTGAAAAAGACAGAACAAACTGCAATTAAATAAAGCAATATGTAAAGGAAGAAAACAAACATGCAGAGAATAAAAAGATCTAATACGTATCAGTGTCATGTGAGTGTAACATGAGGGAAGAGGTTTAAGGAACCTCAACAGTAAAAACAGGGTGTCTGCAAGACAAATACAAGACATGTTTGAGGACGATTAAAATGGAAGGTTAATACCAAGTTCATTGCAAGAAAATGAAAGCAACTTTTGTTACTGTATATCAAAGGATAATCTGCATTACTGGCTTAATGAAGAAACAGCAATACAAGACCTCTACAACTTAAATTCAGATATAAAAAAAAAGACCTTGCCTTTAGATAACGAGACATTTTAGGACTTTTCTAAGCCTTTCAAACATTCACGCACAGCTGAGGAGAGCGGAAGAAAGAGGGACAAAGTACAGAAATGTTCAGGTGGAGAAAGGCTGTGACGTCTTACTATCTGAGGGTCTGCGTTAATGCTCCTCAGCTCGGTTTTTGCTCCTCCTGCCTGCATGTACAGAGCCCGGGCCACCATGGTGGCCACCTCAGTCAGGGCCTGAAAGATGTATGAAGAGAAACGAAGAAAATCTTAATTAGCTGCTTCCCAACAACATCTGTATGAAACTCCCAACAGTAAATTAAATAGCGGCATTGTGAAGACAGCTTAAATATTCCCAGACAAGTTCACTTTTAGAAATATAGAAAATGTCCAATAACAACAGTTTAAAGCAGGTGATTAAATGAATAATATGATTTTTGAGAATGTAGAATGACCCTGCAACAACATGGCCTATTACTTATATCCAGTATACTGTATTTTAAAACTGGGAAACATCACATTTCTCTTTAACGGTTTAAAATCAAAACAGCTGCGATTACATTTCAGGCTGAACATCAGAATCAGAAGAAATGACAGCTCTGCAAGTGGTAGAAGAAAACTTTCAATCTCTCTACCCGAAATCTGTACAACCACAGTGAGTGCAGGAGAAGTTGTGGACTGGCTTTGCAAAGCTAACGTAAGAGCACATGAATATAGTGGATATCAACAGCAATACCTTAGCAGTGTCAGTGACGAACTCTAGCTGCTCCTCTGGCGTCAGGTTTGGTGGGTAAGATACGTTCAGGTACTCTGCATTATCGTACATACTCTCATAGAACCTGCACACAGAGCAGAAAAATAAATTAACAAAACACGCCAATTCCTCGAGGCGACAGATCCCAGGTTTATAATGAAATGTCATAGTGTGTAACAATAGTGTTTTAAGGAAACCCCGGATCACCTATTGGTGAAAGCAGACTGGTGATCCTCAATAACAATGCCGGGGATTGGCCGAGCTCGCAGGAAACGCTGGAAGGACGAGGGCGGGAGTGGCTGAGAGAAACTCGGCTCTTCAACAGAGACGTTTAAATTCGTGGCAGCCGAGTGCAGGTTTTCAATGAGCTTCCTCACCTGAAACAGAACATTGAAGAAAGCAATGTTATACATACAATAATACACACACTGTGAGCTCAGTTTTTGTCTCTGTTCTTCTGTCTCTTTTATATCCAGGTCTGCTCTTAAACGGTCATCTAATATTTAAATTCTTAGTGGGTTGTACAGTTAATCATCAAGAGTAGGAGCCATTCACTGAGTTCATTGTATATGTTTTATTTACATTTATGTTATACTATGTCTTTGCATTATTAATACGAGATGGCCTATCTACATTATGTATTGTTTAATTATTTACATGGATACATACCTTAGTTTGTCCCCTGGTTACTTTGTTGGACACCCCCTAGGTTTCCTATTCGCTATTTATCATGTCTGCTAATTAAAGATGGGGTTTGTTTAGACGGGGGTAGCGAAAAACAGTTCAACCACACACGCAATGCTGTACCCAAATGGAAATAAATGGACCGTTTGAAACATTTCGAAATCTGCGAATTTGACCCCTCACAATCTGATAATACCATTTTATTTTGCAGATTTTATATTCATAGTATTTTATATAGCGATAATTTCCATTTGGTCCCACATCTGTTCAAAGTGTTTCTGTTTTAGTCCTCATATCTGTTCAAAGCAATTTCTATTTTTTAGGATCTTAATAGAAATGCAATTAGAATTTTGTGTTAATATATTTCAACTTAATTATCCTCTCATTAGGTTACTTTATTATTGATTCAACAATACACTTTTGTATTTACTATTTCTATATGGTGAATATAGTACCTCTAGTTTTGTTGTCATGCTTCTTCTTGTATACAGTACATATTTACAATGTAAATAGTGCTCTAGTTTTAGTTAACCTCTCTAATTTATATATTTGTTTGTATATCCTCTTGTGACACTTTAATTTCGCTGTGTGGGATCAATAAAGTTCCTCTTATCTTATGAATCACTCCAAACTTAAGCACCTCGCCTCTTTAAAAGGTATATTTAGATACATTATGAAATCAATTACATTTTCTCCCGTAGGGATCACTGTACATGTCTTGTGGTGGAGCAGCATTGTATAAGAGAGGAAGCTCTTAAATGTACACAGATACAAACCTCATCATTGACACTGCTGTTCTTCCTAGACACAGGATCAGAGTGAAGCCACAGCCTGGAGTCAGCACGAAGCCCCACCTATGGCGAACAAATCCAACATACACATAAACATAACGTACACCATATGACATTAAAGTGATAAAAGGTCAAGCACATATTCTTTACTGATTTTGTTCACACTGGTAATGTAAAAGGTACAGATACAATTATTTTGGCAGCAACATGTTTAACATAAGTTTGACAAATCCGAGTGCCTTACCCCAATATACAGATTGTTTAAAATGCATTAATAATAAAATAACATGAGATTCTTTAGAGTTAATTAAGGTTAATTAAGGCAATTTATTAAATTGTTTAAAGTAGGGTTGGGTATCAGAACCTTTTTCAGCCGACCCAAGCCCGACAGGTTGGGCCGCTTTCGGACAGAAATTTAGAAATTATGTTCGAGTTCGGGTTCAGTCACGTCATACTTGACATGGTGCTTCCTGTTCAGTGCTGGGGTTTGGTATTTACGTGACAACGCATGAATGCAACACACAAGCGGTAAATATTCATGTAGCCTAGCTAAATGGAGGACATCAAAAAAAATTTGTAATCGGGGAAGTTAAAAAAAACTACAGAAAACCATGCAGGGAAATTGACGGTATGGAAGCATTTCAATTTGCTACAGCGTACTTTAACTGCGTCAGGCTCGTGTCGGGTTCGGACATTAAAAACAGAATGCCTGTCGGGTTCGGGTCGGGCTCGGTTACAAGTCTATTGGACTCGGGTCAGGTTTGGACAGAAATATGCGGCCCAAGCTGCACTCTACACTGAGTATCACAAACTGTCAATTACTGAAAGGTTTGCTTGTCAGATTAGTAGTGTTGTTTACTTATTCTTTGTTTAGAAAGATTTTAGACTACATCGTTTTGGTATAGTTTTGCTGCTAGTATTGTAAAATTTCAAGCAATACCTTGTCTTGCATTTTTTTTAAATGTCTCTTTGAGTATTCCCTTAAAATCTGGTAGTCTGTGCAGGTTGATATATGTTACTGAAAACGTCCACAATACACACCTGTCCAATCTCCAGGACTGAGTGAACATTGTCCAGGTCCACGGCAAACTGATTGTTCTGCATATCATACACCATCCTCGAACTGCCAATGTAGTCAAAGGTTTCCTGGAGTCAAGCAATCAAAACATGAGTAAGGCTGGCAGTGCAATGGCAAATTTGTCGAGCACAAAAACGGTGTGGAAGCAACTGACCCCTTGAAAGAATGTGTAGAAGATGGTGCGGTTAGGTGGGGCCTCTTGGGTGGCATTTCGCAGAGCGTGAGCGGCCGCCAGCAGAGTGACAAATCCAGAGACGCCACTCTCTGCTCCTGGAGCGACGTCAAAGAAAAAAGACCTGCTGTCCAACTGCAGAGAGGGAGGGAGAGGAGGAGAGGAGAGGAGAGGAGAGGAGAGGAGAAGAGATCCATCAAGCCGAGATCTTATCTAGGTAAGTAGTTCAGTTCACTTGCCATGACCTATTTTTATAATACCATAAATCAAAATGTGGCCTCAAACGATGAGGAAATGCAGCCCATCTTGTCTTTTGCAGAGTATAATGCATTTCTGTTGAAAACATTAAGAGATGTGTACAGCACGGCTGCAACTAACTCTGCAACGTATTCAAGTATTCTGCTGATTATTTTCTCAACTAATTGATTAATCATTTAGTTAAACAAATGTCAGAAAACTGTGAAAAAACAAACATTTTCTAAACCCCAAGGCAAATTCTTCAAATGTGTTGCTAATGCAAGTACTGTTGGGCTAACTGTTACTGTACTTTACCCTTTCTACTTTTACTCTTGTGGAATATGTGTATGTTTACTAGATTAAGTATTATGTATATATATCTTGTATACGGAATCTCATTGTTTTCTGATTTGTAATCACTATTGTTGAATTGTTGAATACTGTTCTTGCAGTTTCATAACTGCTTCCAGTAAAAACTTCAAAAGCAGTCTGCTGTTTTCAATTTCTATTGCAAGTGTGTTTAGCTCACTGCACAGCTGTGCACCTACACGCACAGTGAGGACAGATGAGGCTGCACGGCTGCCTTATCATCACTTTCATTTATGTGTTTTGTTCTCAACAACATAAAGTAGGACAAATGTTAACACAAGAAGCAAAGCACAGAAGCGCTGCCTGTAACGCGGACTGTAACTGTTCCATCACATGACATACATTACAAAGCAGCACTTATCTTGGATTTGGCTTTTATACTGGAAAGCTTTCAGAGTGAGTGAGATCACTGCAGATACGGGCTGGAGAGATTTCAACAAGAACAAGAACAAGAACAAGAAGAAGAAGAACAAGAACAAGAACAAGAAGAAGAAGAAGAAGAAGAAGAAGAAGAAGAAGAAGAAGAAGAAGAAGACGAAGACTTTCCTGTAACTCACCCTGGCTGCTGCTATAACCACACTCTCCCCCATCTTGTGGCCCTTGGCTGTGTTGTTGAGAGGCCTGGTGGAGGCCCAAACATTATAGTCACCCAACGGGTCACAAACCATCTCTAAAGGGAGACACAGAACAAGAACCAATATGGTTAGAATTGTTCAAAAAACAGCATAATCATTGACTATTTTCTTGTATTTAAATATATAATTTTTGTTATGTAAACTGGCAAAAAAAAAATGGCAAAAGTAAACCTGTGTATTGATATTTATTCATGTTGTATAAATACCTGGTGTGATGCTGAAGTTGATGTCATTTCTCCTCATGCAGGTGGCCGTGTCGGTGACGGCGGACATGTGGGAGTAGAGCTGCATGGCGCACAGCGGGTACTGAGGACCGCTGCCATTCACAGCACGGTTGTGGTCCAAGTAACACTGCGAATGAAGAAAAGCACACACATATGACATGTCTTAGTGTGTGGGTTTATTTTTACAGAAAACCACAATAACATTATAGCATTTCAGTGAATCTCAAATAGTTTCAATCCTTAGAACAAGTTAGAACGTATACAATTGGGTCTGGTGCTCTTGCTCAGGTGCACATTGGCAGGTTTGAGCACAGTAATACTCTATCTACCAAGTCTGGGACTAAATGTATCACTTTGACACAGTAGCTGCAATTGGGATCAAAACTGAAACCGTCTGATAACATAACAGTTTCCCTCGTCTACCCTGCCTTCTCATCTGAGACAGCGAGCAACCACAAAGTTTTAAACTCATACAAATAAACTCTAACATGAATACAGCTTCTGGTTATTAAACTGTTTCAGAAAAGACAAAAAGTCACAAACACAGCCCTTCCCAGAGCAATATAAAGAGTTTTAAAGAGGCAACTTCAAATCTGAAGTTCGTCATTATCAGTGAGCTGAAACTGAAAGATGAGGTAAAACAGAAGTGAAAGTCGCAGGTCGTGTTGAGCTCAGCAACGTCAGCTCTATTCTGTGAAAACATGAAGCCCCGCTGAGGAGGAGAACCATACGCACACTTGCACTGCATCAGAAGAAGATATTTAAAACCTATGTAATATATATGATCAGTCTGTTTTCGTCACATACAATAGTGAAAAAGCAGCTAACGATTAGTGGGTTCTGACAAATCGTCTCAACATCATGTGCCACAACATGTTGGCTTTGGAGAGAAGATTAAACAGCTTTATTGGCATCGTTCCTAATCTCAACCACTACTGGGACAAGTTCAGATCAGATTTAATTGCAACTGTACTGTTTTGTAGAGGATTCCTTTTCACCAAAACCAGACTGGAAAACAATTAGACAGCCATTTTGTGCTGTGAACAACGCAGTATCCTGACATATTACCTGCCGTATGACCTGAGTGTCATTGTCGTCTTTCAGAGAGAAGATGGGGAAGTCAAACTCCTCATAGGACAACCCGTTTCCCAAAGGGTTCCACACTGTCACATTACAATGGGCCAAGGCTGGATCATAGTTCTCTGAATACACACCTGAAGGAAATACATGGAGTGAATGTCAGCAGCCATAACACTAAAGCAGGCACTCATGAAGCGTGCACTGCATGGGCACATTTCTTTAAAGTCATGTAAATACATTGAAGATAAAAATGGTGTTGGTACCCTGATTTCTACAAGTGAGCCACATGAAAAATGTAATCAATTATCAACATGACTGATATGCATATAAAGAGTCTATAAAAAGCATTTACACCCCCCCCCCATTTTATTATTTGGCATTAAAATGACTTTTTTCCTGCTGATTGTTGTCAGTACTGCCTATACAGGTGCTAAGTGGTTCCAGAAGTACAAGTCTCATTCATTTTCTCCATAAACAATGTTGGGTGACTCATAGTTGGAGCACTTGCACGGTTTGGATGGGCATGAGATTCTCCCAGTTGAATCAACAGTACAAAAGATTAAAACTGCATTAGAAAATACCTGGTTCTTTGATAACAAGTTGAGGGTACAAGCCAGTGTACATAAAAACGTCAGGGAAGAAGGTAACTACAACTCCCACGGTGCATTTCGGCAAAAAACATCCAGTCGCCATGCTTAAAATTCTGTTACGTGTGCTGCAAACAGCGAGTGAAAGCTAAAGATTAAAAAACTGATGGTACAATCTGCAGCTTAAATCAACTCATGTTTGAATTCTGGGTCAATTTTGGATTAATTCAGCAACTATGGCGCCGTGTTTTGCTCACAAATTCATCGGCAAAGCATTTTGAATATGCTACAGCTCTGATTCTATCTGACGTCTTCTCCATAGGAATGGTGGAAGAAGCTCATGTGTATTGTAGTATTTAGGGCTGTCCGCCAAACTGATGGACAAAACATGATTTCTCAGAAACTAAGTTGAAATAAGTAAAACTGACGGTCATTACATAAACCTATAGCATCGTACATTAAATACATTAAAAGAACCAATGACTCCTCCCACTTCGCAGCGCTATTTAGATCCACTGTGATTCAACATTGTAAAATAACAAAACACGATTGAATTAGGTTTTTAAAAGCATTGTATTATTATGATTCTTGCCCAGTTAAAAAAAAGTAACTCTGGTCACACATGCAGCCTTCAATTTATGGCGTCTCTGTGGCATTTCACAAAAAAATAAAAAAGTGATGAGACATAAAATCTGTGCTGTAAGGTCAAACATGACTACATGGTGACACTACATTGTTGCAGAAACTGTTCACAGAACATGAAAACTGAACCAACTACAGCTCGTAATTTCATGAGCTTTGCCCTCTGAGGATCATAAAACTACAATTAATCTCTGTAACTGGTGTAATACCGAGGGACAAGTCTTAGCAGGCAAACGCCCACCCACCTGTGTTCTCGTTGGGACAGGTGGTGTGCGGAGAGAAGCCCTCAGGCGGGTTCATGTTTGGCGCCACAACAGCTACGCCAGCCACCCTGCTGGAGCCGTTCTTCAACTTCATCATGATGGATCTGACGGGCAGACAGTCGGCACGGGGCAGTGGAAACGATACAGGTACAAATGCAGGTCAGACATGGGTTTGACATGTGGTTCAAGTTTCATTCCTCAGGGTTAGACAGGTACAATTTGCCAAATATACTGTACTGTACATTTCTGTTACTGATAGTTTATGACTGTTTGGGTTTTACTGCCATATCCTGATGTTATATCTCCTCCCCCATCTGCTACTCTAAATAGAGAAAATGTTCTATAATTGAAAAAAATGCTAAGGGCTTATTGAACTATTGACACTTACTTTCACTATTATTTCATCCATTGACTATTTTATATTGATTAAACACTTGTGTGGTTGATAAAAAAAATTGTCAAAAATAATAACAAATGTCTGAAAACTGACAATCCGACATTCACACCCACTTTACACCGTGATTGGCCAGCTGTGCAGAGGTGAGAAAGGAGCCAGGGTTTGAACTTCTGTCTCTGGCTCTTTTTTCATTCTTGACAACTATTTCTGCCACTTGTCGTGTGTGCAACACTATGAATGTCGTCCAGGAGAGACTGCCAGAAAATGTGAGCTATTATCCCCAAGTTCAAACAATATTGTGTCTCCCCCTCTCTCTATGACAGCCGCTAGGAACAACTGTAAGAGTATACCCCGGTCCTTAGTCTCATTAAGAACTACTGTGGGTACTCCCTCTGCAGGGTGAGACATGTTAACTGTACCTGGTAAAGAACCGGGACTCCAGGATAACCAGATAAGGAGGATTTGGACCAGAGCGCAGGACCCAGTCCAGGTTTTCCTCTGACTCGAGCACATGGAGCACACCCACATTACCTGACAAAGAGGCTGAGAGGAAATTAAATATCAGCATCTGTGATATGAGATACAAAAGCTGTACTAGATAAAAATGGCCTTAAAGCTTATCTATCAATGTGTGTCCACCAGGCCTCTTCTCCATTACCGGAAAGGTTCTAGGACGAAATGTTTTGAAGGAGCAAAGACAAAATTGCTGCTGGGGCTTTTTTTTAACACTACATTCTAACAGCTTTTGATAATCAGATATTAAAAGCCTTGTTCATCTGCAACTTGTGTGCTTTCATCTTCTTTGGAAATTAATTTCTGATTTGTAAGTTTCAAAGCATGAACTGCCTGGAGCAACCACACAGAAATTTCTTTGAAAATACTTTTTTTAGTAGATTGCGCAGTAACATTTTCCTATAAAAACCAAGTCAAAGAAAGACACTCAGAGGCCAGAAGGACACACACACTCTATATTTAAGAAGGTGTTTTACTCGTCATGAGTGTCCCAGATGCATCTTAGATTCTCGTGACAAGTACTAAGCATCACTTTAATCTATTGCTTTACTCACACTGGCAGCCTATTTGATGTGTTGCATTGAGCAGTCGCACACACGGGACAGTGTTATTGAGATGCACATAAATCTTCTTTTCCACTGAGTTACAGCCGACACCTGCAAGGGAAGAAAAAGTACTTTAACAACTGCACAAGGAGAGCAATATGACATCAGGGCACAGCTTTTACCAAGACTGCATGTTAAAGAGAGACAGCCAGAATCTCTCTCACATATGAGTGGGTTTTAGTTGTTCAGAGAACCTAAAATGAAAGTTACATCCTATATCTCGCATTAGTAAAAGCACATTACTAATTTCAGACTTGAGACTAGCTGGGAGAATCAGATGTGGTAGTTAAGACCTACACTCAGTTGCCAGTTTATTAGGTACAGCTAGCTAGCTAACAAATGCAGGCTAATACAAAAGTCCTGCAATAAATCCTCCCTTTATGAAGACCATAATGTTCATTTTTTGTTGAAACACTTTTATAGAGGTGTTGATTTAACTTTATGGTCATTTTGGAGGATGTAGTTTTGTGGTTCTGTTGAACTCTACGTCATTATACAGAGAGGTGTTTCTGTTATTTGGCCTACCCTCATTGATGTAAATGGGGTGGACAAAATAATAGAAACAATGGTCAGTCCCCTGAAATTTGGATTTTAAATATTTTTATTATGTAATTTTGAATGTTGTCACTCTTGGTTTTTCAACAAACTTGGACCAAGTTGGAAATAAGTGTTCTTGCTTCAGCATGTCAGCCCTTGGATTAGATCCATTTTGTATAAATACTCTTACATACAGCCAGGTGACCTCCTTCTATTGTCTGAAGAGAAAATCACGGGCAGATCCTTTCAAAATGGTGGTAATTTAATTCAGACAAATACAGTATATTTACTTTGTATATTATGGGTCGGTGCTCATTGCTTGTACTCTTTACAGACAGTGTTATAACTTTCATCCAACAGGCCAACATGTAGGTTTTTCAATACAAATGTAGCTTTTCGGCTTTGTCCCTAGCCTTTTCCACTAATGTTAACTTACAGCAGTAACGTTAAGTTCAAATTAAAAACCGTTTTAATTCAAACAAAGTGCTATTTTGGTGGATCACCTGTATGCCAAATTTACCAGGGCACCCTAAAGATTTGAAAGTGACTTAATTTGTGCTTCACCTGCTTTGTGGGTTTGGTGACAACCAAATCAACATAGGACGGCAAAATATTTAATGTAATTTGGCATGACGTTCTAACACCTTAATCCCTCGAGCTCCGGGCGGCCGCAACAGGGGAATCACGAGCAGTCACGCTGATGCCGAGTTGCTCATATCAAAAGGGCAGACCCAATCTGTGACTGGCTTAGAGAAAAGTCAAAGAAGACTTAATAAAAAGAGGTATATAATTATTTCTGAAGTTCCAGCTTAAGAAAATGGGTCGAGAATTGTTGCAACGCCGAACCCCGTTGTAAAACTTGTATGTAATAAAAACGGCAATGGAGATTAAAGCCAAACAGGGCAGCTTTTGCTAACGCTGACTAGCCTAGCATTCGGCTAGCTTCGAGCACAAAGAAGCACATCAAGCTAACCGCCTGAAACAGGAACACACTCCACTCATGAAGAAATACGTGGATATGAAAATTCAGCACCGTTAAAATACAACTTACCTATGAAAAACCACAAAACTAGCAAATTAAGAATCCATTTGTTCGACAGCAAATCCATCTTCCTGGTTTGAAAAGCAGAACACAACACTAAGTGTTGACATGGAAAACGTCCGGGTTCCGTTGTTTGGTTCCGGTCCCCAGAAAGGGGACGTACTCAGTCAAAATGGCAGCTCTGGATTTCTGTGACGGGAGTAATCAAAATTTTCTGTACTTTTTAAAATTAGCTCCAAGTCAGGTTAAACATACGTACATAAAATAAAACGAATTCCTCTCCTCCCAACACTTCCTTGTTTTTAAAGGATCAATGCAATGCCAACCAAGGAGTGATTCAACTTTGTACTCGCTTTACATCCCTGATGACTCAACCCTGTAGTGCACTTTGGATATTTAACCACTTTAAAATATACACACACACACACACACAATAAAACCACCATCTTCCTATAGCATTGGCCACAAAGCTGTGCCCACATACCACATAAAAAAAAACACCACACCCACACACACACATTTCCATTGATAAACGGGCATTTTTATTTCGTTTTTTTCCCCAGATACACAGAGCAGTGCTGCTCACTTTGAATTATTCATCTCATACAAGTCAGAAAAGAGACACCAGTGAGGTTTACAGCTCTAATAAAGCCACAGCACAAAAATGACGCAGCAGCACTTACAAGAAAAAGCTTTTTGCAGGATATGTGATGCATGGAATAAGATAGTTAAAAGGATTAAAGAGGTTTAACATCACTGTGAGCAAACATATATCTCTGCTTTCATTTCTCATGTCAATAATTGTATTATTTCTACAGAGTAAGTGTGGATGTGTTTGTCTGAACAGATTGTTTTTGTCTTTGTCTCGTCTTCTCCACCTCCTCTTAACGGAATTGAAGTGGACTCACACGCAGACCGATCACGTCCTTACCGATCTCTGTCACCTAGAAAATAAGGTGAAATTAAAGGTTAGAAGGGGAAACAATGAAAAAGATAATCACTAACCAACCTCATTTTCTACATTTAGGTTTTTAATTTTGTTTTGCCGTTTTAATGGATTGTGACAGTAGAGACGCATACATCCACAACCACCAGGAAGCCCCTGACTAATGTTTTTAACAGGTGAACACTTTTTAAAGATGTCAGCTGTTTATACTATTTAATTGTATTACTGGCTGTACCTTTGCATTTTTCTTTTCCCATTTTCTTCATTATTTACTTTACTTACTCCCATATGCAAAGAAATTACTCTCAATACTAGTGACAAATGCTTGTTTCATGACCCACAAATGAAAACAAGATTAACAAATGTGTATGACGATTTGTGAATAGATCATGTTCACAAATGCATCTTTCTTATCCACAGATACCGTCCCAATTTGAATAAACGTCAGTATTCTACATATATAATGAAGTAAATGAAATCAGTAACATTTGCCTTTTTTTTTTTTTTGTGCATTTGTCACTACTACTGAGACTATGTTCTCTCCATACCTTTGTTACTCTGATGGTCTTGGAAGTTTGCCTTTATAAAAGTATAATATAAATGCAATCTATTTTTTCAGAGAGCTTTTCAGGTTGGCTGGAGTTGTACATGGCTGTCCCGAGACCTGACCTACCTGTGTGACCCTGCAGATCTGGCCTTTGTACGTAGGGCAGTAGCAGGCCCCAGACAGAGGACACTTCTCAACAGGACGTCCACGGTACAGAGGGACGAAGGAGGCAGCGCACAGGTCGAATGGATTGTGGGGGTCGTAGTTCAACTGGTGGGCGTCCGTCAGGGTCTTCTCACAGGCAGCCAAAATCTTGCGCGTCTAAATGATGGTACGAGATTAGAAAACAGTATAGTAGTGTCCATTTAAACCTGGAAACTTTAATGTCAATAAAAATCCCGCTCGATGAAGCTATGGATGTCGCACAACCAACCTGCTGTGCAACATCTGGCTTCGGCCCCAGCTCGAGCAGGCGTCGTGCAAAGCTGGCAGCTGTCTTGAAGTTACGCAGTTTGAAGAAGAGGTTCAGAGCTGTGCGCAACACCAGCACCATGTGGACTGGCTGGAGATTACAGTGGGTGAAATAAGCAGCCATCTGTAAGGAAAACACACACGCATAACAAAATTAGGCTTAGGAATGAAACAGTAGCATGAATAACAATCACTTTGTAGACACATTTTAGCGATGGTCAGTCTACAACAGCTTTGATATTAAATCAAGGTGACGTCTGCAGATATTTACCTCACACAGCCTCTTCTGCTGTTCCAATGTGTCTTTAGGCAACTTCTTCCTTTCTGTCTCCATGGTCAGACCCACTATGTACTCTCTGCAAATTGTGATCAGCTGCTGAGCCTGAAACGCACACAGATCCCAATCACACAGGTTACATTTCTAAATATACCAAGGTGTGTACCTGTGTGTGACCTACATTACTTTATTTGAAAGGCATATGCCCAATGAGCAGCCTGCAGCCTCACATGGGTTTGCAGGACACTTTGTGCTGCACTTGGAGATTAAACTGATTGCAGTTCACAGCAGGTTTGGTGCTCACCTCTGCAATCTCCTGCTTGTTATCAACCACCAGCAGAGGTACAGACAGCAGGATGGCTCTGAAGCGCTCGACAGCTTCCTCAAACCGCCCGGACGTGGTCAGCTGGTAGCACTGCTGCAGGCGGGAGATGAGGTCGGAGAGGCGCAGGCCCACAGCAGGCATTCCTTGCTTTGCCCCACAGTCCTAAAAAATAAAAGTATTGGTATATTTGCATATTTACATTCACTAAAAAATGTGATTAGAAACAGAAAAGCAGGAAGAGATGTAAGCAAAGAGTCCATACTTAATTATAAATAAAGCTTAAGTAAAAACAGTGTCTCAAATGGCTGACAAAGAAACTGGAAAGTAAATCCTCATCATTGACACACCTACAGTAGAGGAACATACTGTGATTCTTATTAAGAGATGACAACAATCATACCTTCCAGTTTCTCTGGGGATGGCCACGCAGGCAGGGCAGAGAAGGCAGTCCCAGGTAACAGGTGCGGCCTCTGGACAGTGTCTGCATGAACAGCGACTTGTAGGGCCCGAAGCTCACAACTCCTACCTGGTCGTGGAGCAACTGTGGTACAGAATGGGAACAGTAAATGACAGTACAATGCGTGAACTACCTTACAACACGGTCATCCAATTGGTGCTTGGCCACACCCTCAGGTAAAAAAACAAAACAAAGTTAATTTAAAAAAGCAAAGAAAAAACTAGAAAAAAAGTTGGAAATCAATGCCAAATTGTGTACACACTCTCATAGCAGTTTCAAAAGAGCCAGCCAGGACGTGGTCCACAGGCAGCTGGGAGTTGTTGCACCACATCTGTGTAGGACTCATGCCCTTGGTCGGTGGGACAAAGAAGCCGTCTTCTGCTCCTCCACCTGCACCAGCCGGTATGTCCTGATGGTTGGGAAACAAACATTAGAATGAGAAATTATAACAATTTAACTACAGTGGTGAAAAGATTGGGACGATCGGTGGCCTGTTTAATTTCTTTCAGGGTGAGAGGTGAATGACAAACAACAAAATATGGGCTTGTCACCTCAAAAAGTGCTTAGCACACCTGACGTGAAATCTATCAAAAAATGTCTTGTGTCTATGTTTTATTGGTGGTGGGATTTGTGATGATGTAGCTCCTCTCACCAGCTCTGGAGGAAGGTCCAGGTCTTCCTCCACCTCCCAGCCTCCTCCCTCCTCTTTCGCCGCTCCTTCCTCCCCTAATCCTTCCTGGGCGTCCATGAAGCCATCTGAGAGACAGAGAAAGATAAATATTCATTTATACAATGTTGCAGTATTGATGATGTGGCCCAATCTGCTCACTGAAAGGTCAGGTTTGATGTTAGTTACGCTGGATTTACCTTCATCCAGCTGAAGCTCAGCATCGTCTCCCCAGCCCTCGCCTCCTGGGGCTTCCATGTCCAGGTCGGCAGCCATCTGACCTGCCTTCCCTACAACAGAAAAACACTGTTCTCACTCTGGCAAAGTCAGCTGCCACAGGATTCCACAACTTATAGTATAGTCATTTGTGTATGTGCATGTGTCAAGACTGATGACTCACCCTTCGCTGCAATGGCTCCCTCAAAGAAGCCCTTTGATACAGTGAGCAGAGGCCAGTTGGTGTCCAGAGGGTTGATGGGTGGAGAAGGTTGCAGCAGCTGTGCGTTGGGATCAACCTCTGGCACCTACAAGACACAAGATCCACCATTATTTTATCAAAATGATGCATTTATCCACTAACGAGTTATTTTATTGTCAGGGCCTGTGCTGCATCTGAATGATAAAAACAATAAATAAAAAAGCATGTAAAAATGCTGTGCTACACTGAAAAGAGAACGTTTTCTCAACACACCGTCTCCTTTTCTGGGTCAAACGTCTCCTTTAGCGCCTCAGCCTCTTCATCCAGCCCATGGGTGGCCGCAGTCAGGTAAGCCAGAGACTCTGGAAACAGGCACACGAACAGTTACACATGTTGGCTTCTTGTTCCATTGTCATCAACTTTAAAGAGCAACACTGTGAATATATGATGAAGGTGACACTTTGAACTCACTCTGTCCACAGTTCTTCAGGATGCGGACCCTCTCACTGACATCTCCCAGATAGAGAGCTGCCTGGTAGTGGCCGCTCATGTCCTTCCTGATCTCAGCTACAAACACAAATAGTACACAAATATTAGTTCACTGACATGCAACACACACAAACCTCCACAATGCATGGTGAAAAAGTCTCCATCTCTCACCGATCTTCATCATCTTGCGCAGCTTGGCCAGGTTGCCAGTGATGAGGTAGAGGAAGGTGAGCTTGTCAAAGTTCTTGGTCCTCTGGTAGCACATTTCCACGACCTGGTGGTGACCCTGCAGCAGTGCCGCTTCACCCAGACGCTCCCAGCAGCTGCGCTCATCCAGGGCCTTTGCTGCCTCCAGAGCCACCTGGAAGTACGGAGAAAGAGCAATGTTTAAAAAAAAAAGTGTACTAACCTCTGTCTCACACAAAAATGAACTACATAGAGGGAGAATCCAAACTAGAGCCTGATGAGCTGAAATTCTTATACAGTACATTTTGGCTAATCAGAAAATACAGCAGCAGCATCAACATGTATGAATGACAATGTGCAAAAAAGAAAAACATTACAGAACATAATTCAGAAAAAGTGCATGTCATGAATTAGAACAGTTTGTCCAGCAGCAGCTCACCTCGATGTTTCCACACTCCAGAGCCAGACTAAAACGTGTCTTCTCATCTTTGACAAAGTGCAGCGCCACCTCAGGGTAGCCCTTCTTCTGCAGGTAGGCAATGATGGACTGGCCCACCAGCTTGGCATTACGCACCATATGGAGCACCTGGAGGGACAGCGATGAGAGGAATGACGTCAAAACCAGCATTTGGGAGCTAAATGATTGCCAGTACAAAGTAAAAAAGGTCAAAAATGTCTAAGAAATTTAGATTAGAGAGGTAAGATCCTTGGCATCCACATTGGCTGTTAAACATTAAGTACAATATTGCAAAGAAGCAGGTACAGTATACTCCAATAATTAATTCACAAAAACGGTGATTCCCACAGACCCACCTCATCATATTTGCGGTTGACCAGGGCCAGTTTGAAGCGGTACTCTGTGGGGTCGATGGTGAGGACACGTGGCCTGCACTCCCTGTCCAGGCAGTAAACACTGTTTCCTCTCACACGGGTCACGTAGATGGGCAGGTCCAGGGTCCTGATGATGCCATGGTCACTACAGGGAAACACAATGAACGTACCATGTTAGAGGTTTTCAGAAAATAATCCCATCACCAGTTGATGTGGGATGTATTCTGCCTTTAAATCTAATGTTGCACATTTCATTGTTTGGGGAAGAAACAGCAAACAGAGAACTTTACTTTTGTTTTCATATATCATATATAAAGTTAAATATGTGGATAAATGAAAATATATTATTGTTCAACAACAAATTTGCTGTTAACATGCTGAGTCTCTGATTGTTTCAAAAATGTGTTTAGGTTTAATAAAGCGATGCAACAACCTCTGCTGCACATCAAGTTTCTGAAGTGAAAGAAACTAACACATGCTACATAACATTCTCGTGTATCTTGTTTTAACATGTAATCTAACAAGCATTCAGATAATATGTGCTGCTGATTGCTTTGCACTATAAAAAGCACATTGATCTTTGAAATCAGGTCAGTGAAGTCACTGAGTGGAAAATGTGTACCAACAACCAGTCTGGTACATTTGCCTACACTTCCAGTAATTACGACACTGCCTGAGCAAGGTGTTATTCTGTTCTACATATCTAGTTTTCTGATAAAAGTTAGACTAACAGGTGAGTGTTAGGACCTGCCGCTGTGGCCTGTACAAAGTGGAGGCAGATTACTTGCCCGATAACAGACTTGTGTCAACTGCACATACCCAGAGGTGAGGGCGTATTTGATGTGGTTGGAGGTGGTGTAGATGAAGACTCCACTCTCGTCCCAGGCTCCACTCTTCACTCGGATGTTCTCGTGAATGTTGCACAGACTCTCCAGCTTACGGTTGCAGATCATGATGGCTGAGGGATGAAAAAAGACAGCAAAGATTTAGACTGTGGGTTTTTATTTTAAGAGTCACTAGAGATAAACGTCAGATTTTAACTTCTGGTGATCAAGAAGAGCATACCGACAGTGCTCTCGTTTGAACCAATAACAATTAGCTGTACTAAAGCCTTTCATAAACTTCTTAATGGTGCTTTTACCAACATTCATAAATCAATCTTCCACAAACTAAATCCTTAAAACACAGCATCCTCTTCTCTGTGTGAGTTACTTGGGATTTTAAGCACAATTAGATGCATGCAGAAGAATTAAATGTGTGCAGGAGCTTTTGTATCTGGAGTTATAATAATGCCAGAAAATGATTTTATCAGCCTCACGATAAACATGGGTGAAATCAAATTAGTGCCTGCTCCTGGTTAAACTAATGCTGTTAACAGCATTACTCGTGTCTCAGTGGTGTTTCAGAGCCTCAGCCCTGGCAGCACAAACAAGTTCAGAGGACTGAAGAAGATAAAGATGTTGTGACTCTTTGATAAGTATCCTTGTCTGTAACTGCAGATATTCTTATCTACTCACCGTGTTTAGCCAGCAGAGCCACGTGGCTGGTGTCAGCGCTCCACACCACGTACTTGACCTTGGCGATCTTAACGGTGGCCAGAGAGCGCTTCTGCTGCACGTCGAACAGCGTGACGCCGTCGGCATCGCGCAGCAGCAGCGAGCCTGTCCCGGCGTAGAAGATTTCCTCGCAGCTCGGCACCTGAACTTTCTTCACAATTTCATTCTTCAGGTTCTTAATCAGCAGCTACAAAAAAGGTGACAGAAGTGTTATTAGAAGAGCTGATTTCATGTTAGATAAACTTGATACAGATACAGAGATCGCTGATATAAAGATTTAAAGACATTTTCAGTCAAAAACTTTAAAATCAAATGTCAACAATTTGAAGAAAAAAGACAAATACTAATACTAATAATACTAATAATAATGATGTGCAATGAACAACTATATTAAAATGAATGATACCTTCAAAATAAAAAAGTAAGTAACTTAAATCTTTGGTTAAATTTAATTTAAAGATTAATGTCCCTGACTCTTTATTATTTATTTCATTAATCATTCACAAGACCACGACTATTCTTCAAAACGATTAATATCAAAATATGGACGGTAGAACCACATTTTGTCACACATTTTCAAATTTTACTTAGAATTTCCCAACTTTTCAAGAAGAAATCTTTGTCAAGATATTACTTTGTTCTTTTTCAAAACATTTCCATACTTTCTAGACCTGCAAATGGACTTACAGAATGCATACGGTCCAGGACAGCAAATCTGTTCCTGGCCACCCAGACTGCAGTCAGACCAGAAGACCTCTTCCCCTCCGGTGCTGAGAAAAAGACAGAATCTGTGTTACTTTAGTCACTACGTACAGTATTCTTACTGGCATCCAACTTATTGGCATCCAACTTAACAGTAATGATACAGCAGAAAGCAAGACATAAAACTACACAATCACTCTAGAAAGATACAACATGACTGTTCACAAAGCAAAGTGTGAGGAAAAACAATATAACTTTAGTGAAGTGTTTCTTTACCATCAGGGTTCTGAGAGTCGCTTTCTTTGGGAATAGAGTACAGGTCATAGGTGCTGTTCTCCAGGTTGGTCGCCCTCTGCAGGAGGTACAGAGCATTACATAAAATATATAGAAAACAATTAACTTTAAGAGCTACTGCACACTTAAACGTGTTTTTTGAGCTGTAAACTCAATGATGAGTGTACTGTGATGAAACACATCAATGCTGGGCTTAATATTGACATTTGTTACCAAATTTATAAATATCTGCATTTCATGGGTTGAAAATGGCTCAAAACGCCATCTACTGTTTTAAATCAGCCCTGAACCTGCGAGGCCAATGCTGACAGAGTCAACCAGTGGGGATCGATATATGTCATGAAATTTATATTAAAAAACATACTCTAATCAGTGTCAGTCAGTCTCCCGTGTCCCCTGACCCACACACTACATAGCCACAGTTGTTGTTCCCTCACTCGTTTGAAGGTGTAGTAACACTTTAAGTGACTGTATATACCAGTAAGTGATTAACATGTGTGAGATATGATTGAGAGACACTTACAGTGCAGAGCAGGACAGCGTTCTCAGCAGGGTTGTAAGACATGCTGAACACCGGGAACTTGGACCCACTAGGACAAGATAATACATAAAACACAGCATGTTACACTCACTAGTATCCAAATACTACAAGAAAAGTCTTCGGTCAGAATAAAGGTAGGGTGGCTGCACTGCATGTCACAACCATTAGAAATCACCTACCTGCGCAGCTGCATGACAGCGGTGTCCTTGCTGCTGTTGAAGTCCAGCTGGCGGAGGAAACGGTCCTTGACGTAGTATAGCATGTTGCCGTGCACGGCGTATGCCGGACGCTCACGCTCCAGCTTGAACACAATCATGCCACTGTCATGACCTGGAGGACACACAGTCACTCTTTCAATGAAATAGTCACATATACATAATTACACACCTAAGGTTGAAATGTTAAAGTCCCTCTGCTGGAGCAAAAGCCTGAAATGTTCAAATCCTACACACAGGGGTTTTAAATGTGGCAGCTTTTACTGAACTGGCAATAAATGTATTTTGATGTACGCCAGTAACCAAAATGTCAGCTGTGAATGCCATGTTCACTAACATGACACAACTGGATATTCTGTAGCAGGACATTAGACTCGCTTTGACTTTGTTAAATGTGTACAGATGCAGACCAGTGTCACCACCTACCAGCAGCAAACAGGTTGAGGTTTGGATGAGCCCCCAGCACCCAGAAGCGATCGTGGTCCCGGCGGAAGGTCTGCACTCCAGTCCTTTTGGACATATCCCACACCCGGATGCTCTTGTCCTCAGAGTTGGACAGAATGAGCTCCTGGCGCGGGTGGAAGACGGCACAGGACACGTTGTTGTAGTGACCGCGGCACGTGTCCAGCTCCCATGCCTTGGATTCTGGACCGCGGGAGAAGGAGATTATAGAAGAGAAGAGAGTGGAAAGAGAGACAAGAGAATTTTAAACACTGTGTATGAGTGGAAAACTAAACTATTAAATCAACAGTTGAAAGAAAAATCAAAATTTTAAATACACATCAAAAATATAAATCTACACTGCAGAGTCTCAAGGGGGAGAAATGCACAAACAAAACTACAAACAACATGTCAACAGAGCTTCAGTTATGATGGACACGGGGCAGCAAACTGTTGACGAACACTGACTAGTGACATCTGAGTCACTTACCATTCATCCTCCAGATCTTGACCTGCCTGTCGTCGGCTCCAGACACAATGAGAGGCATGCTGGGGTGGAAGGCAGCCCAGTTGACCCCCCGGTCGTGACCCTGGACACAGATACACAAAGTCACATCGCACAAATCCAAACGAAAATCCTTCAGCTGTGTCAGCACTGAGGCCAAAGACTGAAGGCTTCTGAACACTAAAAATACTGACCGTCTCTTTTATTTAGCATCAAATAACACCAAAATAAAATGAAACCATTATTCTGCAGGGGACATTTTGCTTTTCAGAATCATGGAAAATGTTAGTTTATTAAAAGGCACAGAAAAGGTAAGTTATACAATCTGTAAGTTATTGAAATAGTCATCCCTTTTCACCTTTACTACACCTCCAGAGGTGGAGAAGTCCAAAGATGAGTGTGCCTGGTTGTGTCCCAATTTTCCATTGCTTTCATTGGATGACATACTAGTGTTATTGATGCTAAAAGCCAGCCCAGGTGATGTCATTTTATTTCCTTGGGTGGGACATTTCTTGACCTCAAAAAGTAATAACTCAGGACTCAAAAACACACAGAGCAACATAATGTAATTCAGAGACCTGCCTACATTTGCTACATTAAGCCTAAAAACAAATTTAGTTGGTATTTTCCATGAACAGCACCGAGACTTTTAAATCCGTGACGATTTGGAAAATCACTTTACAATGCTACGCTTTCTCTTTGGCTTTTCTGTGGAAAGGGTACATTTAATGTTCTTTTTACACTAGCATAGCATCATTTTACCACTATTACTGTGGAGGCAAAAGAGCATTACACTTAAGACCATCAATTACATCCTCCCTGAACACCAATGGGCAAAAATAAATGAATTTTAAAAAGAGGTTTCTAGTGAGCAAAACACCTTGGGGCAGGTGAAGAATTATCTGTTGCTAACCTGTCAAAGTTAAAGGTTGATTCACTCAAACAAAAACATATCAGACTCTGCAAAGAAAAAAAAAAACTCATACATGCGAAACCCACTGCTCACCTCAAGGACATGCTTCACAACAGCATCCGAGGCACCGAACAAGTCAACACCAGAGATGCCGCGCACCTCTGTCTCCACAGCGCCTGGAGACAGGTTCTTCTTCCTCAGACCTGGAACCAACATTCAGGGCACCGCGTGCAAGGAGGGAGCAATATTCATGTTACACAAGGCACAACCAAAGTACAGGGGGGAGGAAGAAAAACTTGAAAAACAAGATACAAATTATTAAAATAATCAACATCATAGGAGAAGAGAGGCAACACAGAGGAATTATAAGGAGGGAGAACTGTTGGACTACTGAACACACACATACACACGCACAGGGTTGAAACACACCAATACAACCTCTGCTCTCTCATTCCCCACCAACTTGAGTCTGGAAACAATCATGGCTGTAACAGTACGGTTGATTGGGTTAATGAATCACTGGCACACAGACGAAAAATCACAATTACTCATGATTTGATTGGACAGCAGTGCGAGATACTGATTACCTCCCAGACTCAAATGAGATCAGGAAAAAAAATGATTGAGAAAACACAGCTTGCATTCATGATTCCTGCCCATTAAAACAATGTGGTGAGCAGATAGTTCAACAGCATGGAGGGATGATACAGGGAGAAAGAAACGGCACTAGGAACCCATGAGCACGTGTGGATGTTTCCAGGGAGAGCATGGGATAAGGTGGACTTGGCTGATGGGGGTGGGGTGGGTGGTGCTTGGTGTTGTAAAGAGGTGCTCTGATGGGGCGTTGGATGTCAAGGAATTTGAGGGGTTTTTTGTTTTCTTAAGAGGCTCATGCATGTTTCTGCAGATGTTTGAGTCACATGCAGAGTGGATAGAATCCGACATGTCACAGATTTGGGTTAGGAATGAAGTCGGTAACACTATGGTGACTTCAGCGACAAGAAATATAAACAAAAATGTTGTATATTTCACGTTATGTTTTGAGTCGTAGAGCCAGCTGTGCAAATGTCATGCCAAGGGGGGAGTATAAAAACATTCCAAAATCAGTACTAAGGCAGTTAAACTTTGTTAAAGATACACTTTAAAACCAGTTAGTAGGAGTGTGTTTTTTCCTACAATGCAGAAAAATAGTAAAATAACTAAAGTATGGGAAGCAGTATGGACTTCCTATAATGAAAGTATGAGTGCAAAGCGACCCTTCCTTTCATTCTACATGGATGCCGTGCATGTAACAGGGTGAGTCAAGCATGAAAATTCTACTTATGATCTAGACTGTATACATGAATGCAGTCATGCTCAATGCAAGAAACTGTGAAAGCAAATAAATCGCCAGGACAGGAGACAGTTACAGATCCACATCATATGCATGTTCACATGAGAGAAAGGGATAGTAGATGTGAGCTAATTAATGGTTTAGTTAGTGAGAAGACAAGAAACAAGAAGCAAGAAACAACATCAACAAACAAAGATTTTAAGAGCATCCAGAGGCACAGAAACACCTCTCCCATTTTTATATTGTTGTCTTTACCCACATCTTAGACCTCTCTGATCTGTAAACTTCATTCAGAACACTTATTTACAGTGCAGTATTTCATTAACAAATACCACACTATAAATTTGTTCTGACAAAACATCAACATCCCTGTCTGTCTTTCCTGAAAGGAGAGGTGTTTCTGCAAACAGCCCACAGAGATTTGTCCTCTACAAGTAGGAGAGGAAGAAGAGGACTTGACATTCATCCTGTTCCTGCTTCTTCCTCGCCCTTCATACCACTCTGCCCTCCCACCCCTTCCTCAACCCAGCCCGCTGTCCTCTGGTCCGCCATCCCCAGGCCCTCACCGGAAATATCCCACACTCGCACGGTCTGGTCCAGGCTGGCCGACACCACCAGGTCCTCAGATGGGTGGAACTGGGCGCACATCACATAGTGATTATGGCCGGTCAGCACACTGTGGATGAGGAGGACAGAAAGGATATATTCAGACATTTTAGAACACAGGTCATCTTAATATTTTTCTTCAGAGTAATAACAATCATTATAATGCTTACCCTAAAATGTTTGTTAAGCAGTGGTTAGAGAGGTTGCATGATATGATTTGTGCAAGATGTGAAATCAAAGTAAATGCCCAGTGTTTCATTACTTTGTATAACTAAACAATAACTTTTTAAACTGCGTTTCTCAGTTTAAAAATCTTCAGTGTATCCCTTCAGTTACCAGACGCAGGTCCTGGACTGCCAGTTCCAGATGCGAATAGTCTGGTCATCTGAGGCGCTCAGAATCCAGGGGTACTCCTACAGAAAGGGAAACAGTTGAATTAACTCATTTCAAATTGACTTTTTCCACATGAGAAGGAGTCACTCGTACCTTGCAATCAGTGATGAAATAGATAAGAAGAAGATGTATTTTAAAGTGGCAGAACTCACATGGTGGAAGAAGGTGGTTCTGATGTAGTCGAGGTGTCCAAGGAGAGTGAAAAGGCAGCGTCTCAGCTTGTAGTTCCACACCTGGTCAAAACAGGAATATTTACTCAGCATATTCATTCATAACTTATTGGTATAATCAAAGTGCAGAAGAGCTTTGCAAAAAATGTATCTTATTTGCTCAAACTTGTCAGCTTTATGACATTTATATGTGGCAACATGCCAGTGCAAAAGCAGCCTAACCTTGATTTTATAGTCGTCTCCTCCAGACACAAACAGAGGCTGCTGTTTGTGGAAATCAATTCCTCTGACGGGGCCTGTTGGCAAAGACAAATCCGTTACATCACATATCTATCAAGAACACAGTGTGGAAGTTACAATATACTACATCAGCCACATCACTGCCTTACCATCATGCTCGTCAAACTTGTCGATCAGTGTGCACATCCGATAGTCCCACAGCTGGATGACTCCGTTGTGCAAACTTGCAAGAACCCATGGCCTCTTGGGATGGAAACTTAGGCCTGAAATGTAAAACAGTTGGTCACCTATCTCATAATATAAGTTGAAAACAGGTCATTAGACTTCAGCCGGTGAAAGGTCAGCTTACTATATATCAGCAAGGAAACCATATCAAGTGGTCAAGTTTAAATTGTGTAGCTAACGCTAGTTACGCTAGCTAGATGTCTAAATAAACGTACAGGTAGCTAGTGTCCGTTCAACATAACTACATTTGAACACACGGCGTGACATAAATGATTTAAGGTAACAGTCTGTGATACATTAACCTCTTAGAACGAGCATTTGATTCATTTACAGACATAACTTTAAAATGGTAAATAACTGAGCCGGACAACGTCAGCTAGCTAACGTTAGCTCCTATGCTAACTGCAGCTGGCAAACTCTTACCTTTGACACGGGCCGACTTCGTTTCAAATTTGGTCAACATCGTCACTTGACAGTAACACAAGTCGTAATTTTAATGCTGCGGTAAAAAATAACTCTACACGAATAAAGAAAACAACTCAAATATTCCAGACAAGTGATCTCAGGCGGCCTGATCGCCTTCGCCCATTTAGCTGATTCTCCTTTTTCCTGACACGTAGCTCGTTCTGTCTTCCGGTTTTGAACAATAAAGTTGTACATTGAAAATCCGACGCAGAAAGCTCCACGGCGGCGGCAGTTAGAAATACAACATATAGAACCGAACTGACACGAACACTGCTGACTATTTTGTCATAACTAATCTAAATACTCTATTTCTACACAGTCTGGTTAGAGAGACCTTTACAACGAGTTGACAAGACCTTTTTAATACGTAAATTCAAGGTCAATTAAGTAGCTTTTCTGGAGCTTTCGGTCATGTCTTACGATATTCATCAGCAGATGGAGTTTGCCTAGTTGTCATGGAATTGTAGACGTTTCAATTTCATTTTTTCTGACTTTTCGTCCCCTTTGGCTTAAAAGCTCCCTTTAGTAGTTGTTCTGGAGCTTTCAATCATATCTCATTATCTTCAAGTCATCTACAAGTGGTCATAAAAAAAAATATAAACTTGAACATCTACAATTCTTTGACAACTGAGTAGACTCACTCTGCTGATAAAGATCATGTGATATGATCAAAAGCTCCACAACAGCTACTAATTGGACTTTGGTGGAATAAGTATTTCAGTGTTGAGCATGAAAGTTCATTGTAGATTGACACACATAAAAAGAAAAGAAAAATCTTAACTCAAGGTCCACTTATTAGCTTCTTTTGGACTTTCATCTGCACCTCATGGTCTTCATCAGTGGATGGAGAGTGCTCAGTTAAGCAAACTGAAGTGCAAAAAGTAAACAAATGCAACAAAAAGATAGGAAAACTCACCTGAAAACTCTAAGCTAGTGAATAGTCCTTGAGTACAGTATTTAGACCCTCTACTTACAGAAATCTTATTTAATTTTAACTGTTTCTTACAGCTGAAATGACAAATAAGATTGAAACTTTATATACTATTGGATAATTTAATCTTATATTTTATAAGCTTATAATTTTTGAATGTAAAGTCTTAGTCTGCAATGTAACTAAGCGCTATAGTTGTGTAATAAAGGCATAAAATAGCATAAAATGGAAATACTCAAGTAGCAGTATCTCAAAATAGCACAGTACCTGAATAAATGTACTTACTACTAATGTAAAAGCAATGGTGACTAATAATTCACAACAATAAATAATAATTTGCATTATGTCATTTTATTTCATATATTTACAAAACAAACCAAAATAGTGTCAAATGACAGGCTGCATTTTTTAACGGTTCTCTGGGCATGTCTGTGAGAGTTGAATAGATTACAGCCCCCCCTGTGATGAAAACCACAGGCCTTTATGGACCTCCACAGCAGCCTCCCCTCAGCTGTCTGGTGTAAATCTGAACTCTTTTCAGTGCATGGCTGACTGAATCCTTTCACAGTACCCCTGTATTATACAGTTATTGATGAGCTGATGGTCGTGGGATTTCTAGACCTCTCTCTATGGTCACAAAGGTAAAATTTGTCCACTGGCAATGGCAGCTGCTGGAGTAAACAAACCCAGCAACCACAGCCAAAATGTGCTAACATCAGGCTGTTGATGTCTCACCCAACAGTGCATCTGCATTAATTATAGACGTGTTTCTCCGCTTGTGTGACACAATGTGATGTTTAGTACACTGCCTTGTCACCTTTTCTGGAAAGAGCATAATGTAGTTTTAATGGAGGGTTCAGGATATAAACGTACATGTTATCAGGTGGTAAACTCTCCTGAATACCACTCAAGTGTTTTTCTTTCCTAGCAGGGACCTCACACCAAAGAAAACATCACTCTGAACATTAAAACCACTGGGAATCACAAGGGAAGCACTTTGCACAGTAACTCTACACTATAATGATCATTGTAACCACAGCAAAGGCATCCGGGAATCATCATCTCAATCACTTCAAATCAACACCTGGGAATGGGGGACAACACTCGGAGGAATGGGTTTGTTAAATTAGTCGGCTGAATTACAGTAGGTGCTGGGAACGTCCTCTCTGCTCTTTTTTAATTCTTTAAATAATTAACATTATACATAACACATGTACACTCATATTTTTCCAGGTTCCTTACATGTTAATAAGTAATTAACTCGTTAATTTAAATCCTGTACAGAAACAGAAATGTGTGTTTAATGAAGAACCAAAAGAATTAGTACTAACTCGGTGTGAACCAGGGAAGATATTGCAAATTCACACCATTTTAAAACTATAATCTTAAATGCTGAGCTGAATGATAGCAAAATCTTTATCTTATGATGAGACCTAAAATAACAACTTTGCAAAGGCACTGTTTATACCCGTGAGGTGGTTTGATAGATTTTACCATGAGGCTAAACAGTATAACAAAAACAACATGGAGAACGGCAGTGGTATTTTCTTTTCAAAGGAATGCTGTTAAAACCAATCTGTGAAGGAGCTACGGCAACCGCTGACAAACTAATGCAGAGATGTTTAAAATGTTCTCAGTTGTGCGTTCAGTGATTTTAGGCAGAAGAGAGTGTGTTTGTGTGTGTGTGTGTGGTTCTTGTTGGTTTTCGTGCATCGTCCTGTTGTTTCTGCATCCACACAGTTGAGTCTGATGAGTTGACGGTCCGATCGCACTCCTGCCGCCTGACCTTTGCCTCACACTCCTTCACTCCCTGCCTGTCGCTGACGCACACAGAGTGACCCCTCTGGCTCCAGTGCTTCTGATGGACCGCACCGCTACCTCATCACATGATGGAGCACTGCTCTGCCGTCCCGGCCCCAGTGCCTCCTGGGAGATTGAGGGACTCCATGTCAAAGTTAAAGCCTGGAGGCTGGAGAGGAAGAAGAAAGAGGAAGAATCTGGTCATGTCTAAGCCAGGGTTGGAAATGACAATATATACCACAAAACTATATACATTTGTCAATTGTCAGAGATTTTTGCATATTGTATATACAGTGGTAGCTATCCCTATACTAACTCTGGGTGGACACAGAGTATGTACTATAGGTAGCATAAGTGATTTGAGTCCAGGTAAGAGGAAAAAAGGTAAGGAGAAATAAGTAGTATTGCCAACTCAACTGGGTAGTTTGCAAATACAATTTTACGGTACTTTGTGGTAGATAGGGTGAGATAATGTGGAAACGTGTCTTTTGCTCCAAATTAAATTGGAAAACATTATATAAAAAAAAGTACATCATGACAAACAAATACTTTAAGACATTTTCTTTCAATGAAGACAGCAGTGAAACACATCTAGTGCTATTCATTAATGTCTCATATATATATAACTATATATATAGTATATATATCTAACTCTATCTATCTATCTATCTATCTATGCACTGCACATAGGCTGTTTTTTGTTGACTGGGAGCAGTGGAAAACTTACCGCATCACCTGCTAGCTCTTTGGGTGGCTGTCCAAGGTCTTGCAGCTTGAAGGAAAAGCATTATAATCTGATGAGTTTCATTCTTAACAAGCCAAAGTCCATTCACATTACAAGTAAGTAAACAATACAATAGTTTGTAAGGTATGCCATCCACTGCTAATGTAATGGGGGGTTCTCTTGCAGTAGTAGCTATTTAATGTATGGTATCGGCATCATGCAAGCACTAATGTAAGCACTTTATTAGTCGCAGTAATGTTTACATGCTGATTCACAATCCAAATATCCAAAAAGCACGAGGCAAAAGAGACTGTAACAAACCTACAAACACATTGATTCTGACTTCTTTTTCTCAATTTCATACACAATTAACTTTTCAACAACCAGAAGGCAAATGCGGAGTGCATCTACCTTTTGCATCAGGTCCATGATGCTCTCGAACGTGCCCTCTTTATCTACTGCCCCCTGTTCCTCCTTCTCAAAGAGCTTACAGATCTCGCCCATGATTTTGGCCTGCTGCTCATAGCGCTGGTAGTCCTCTGGGCTAAGGCTTGGCTTGTTGGCATCCAACCATTCTGGGTACTGTGAGGGTGAGTGACATTTATGAGCGACACTCTGCAGTGGAACTAGAGACTATTGTGATTGCCAGTAAAACAGATGCAAACCTTAGTAGTGATCTCTTTGAGAGATGGATAAAGCACTTCCTTAGAGAGAAGGTTCTGCATGATGGACTGCATGATGGGCAGGATGTTTCCTTCATCACCACCTCCTTCGCCACCCTCTTCCAATCCCAGGCCTTCTAGAGCCTTGACGAGGTCGTCTCCAGCTAGTCCTGTGGTCTGTAAGGAACAATACAGATAGTTTTTTTATGGCTTTGATGGTAGATTTATTTAGACTTCCGTGTTGAGGAAATCCTGACTTTTTATTCCACTTTGACAGATATTGTATAGAATCAGAACCATATTTGTCACTCACACTTTTTGCAGAACCAGTTAAATTTTTATAATGTGAATTGGTAACACCCATGGCGATCCTTTATTTATTACAATTATGAATAACTGTATAACTTGTATTATTCTTATTATACTTAAACCTTAGTTTCCTTTAAACCACACACTCACACACACACACACACACAATCCTCAACCGCATAAATCACACACACAGACCAACACACAGACCGGTCACTGCAGCTGCACAAAAATCCCAAACCCAAAAATCCCAAAACCAAGAAGAAAGAAAAAACAAATCTCACACACTATTTGATAGACTCATACACACCAAAGAATTGAGGAGTCAGAAACCTCACAAAGATCAGAGTACAGGCATTGAACCTGTTCTTGCACTGGAAGAACCCTTGGGCAAGGTTCTTCCTTCCCCTCATCAGTTTCCCTTAACTGACACTCTGTCCTGCTCCCTCATCAACTTAAGCCAATTCAGTTCAATTTATATAGCGCCATATCATAACAAAGTTATTTTAGGGTACTTTATATATGGAACTTATCCTTAATTTAGGGACCCAACAATTCCCCCCATGAGCAAGCACTAGGCGACAGTGGTGAAGATAATACTCCCTTTTAACAGGCAGAAACCTCAAGCAGAACCAGACTCTGGGTGAGCGGTCATCTGCCTCGACCGGTTGAGTTCTTTCTCTTAATTTAGGGACCCAACAATTCCCTCCATGAGCAAGCACTAGGTGAGAGTGGCGAGGATAATACTCCCTTTTAACAGGCAGAAACCTCAAGCAGAACCAGACTCTGGGTGAGCGGTCATCTGCCTCGACCGGTTGAGTTCTTTCTCTTAATTTAGGGACCCAACAATTCCCTCCATGAGCAAGCACTAGGTGAGAGTGGCGAGGATAATACTCCCTTTTAACAGGCAGAAACCTCAAGCAGAACCAGACTCTGGGTGAGCGGTCATCTGCCTCGACCGGTTGAGTTCTTTCTCTTAATTTAGGGACCCAACAATTCCCTCCATGAGCAAGCACTAGGTGAGAGTGGCGAGGATAATACTCCCTTTTAACAGGCAGAAACCTCAAGCAGAACCAGACTCTGGGTGAGCGGTCATCTGCCTCGACCGGTTGGGTTTTCTTATTGAGCAGACAGCTTCCTCAAGGACGTTTTACACTCTTCATACGCAGGCTCACGTATCAAATGGTCTTGCCTCGTATCGCGCGTTTACACATCACACAGGCCCATCTCAATCCTCATGCACATGCAACACAACAAACAACAACGACAACCAACAACCAGTAGTGTTTCAATCCCTAATAATCAAATTTGGACTATAAAACATAAAATGCAGTTTTCCACATTTAGTAATTATAACAATTTTCAAAAACAAAGGGATCCTCTTACTGCCTTCCACTGCCTGAAAAGAGAACAACCTTAGGCCTTCTGGATAAAAACCTATTTTGTGTAGGCTCCGGAAGGTCCCCAATCATTGACTGATTGGCCCGGCTTGTTCTCTTCCAGAGAAGTAGAGACAGGTTGGTGGATCCCGGACGAGCCCCCAAGTTATGTCGTGGAAAAACTGCCTATGCTCTTAGTTAAACAAAACGCAAGAAACACTTACAGATAAAAATATATTGTACAATAGGAGATAGACAACAGAAGTCATCAGCCATCTCTCTCCATCTCAAAGAGAAGATACAAGATTACAGCTTTTATAGTATTCTGGAGACAAAGAAACTCTTTTCCATTGGTCAGTGTTACATGGCTCGATACGTTTAAACCTATAGGAACTTTCAAAAACATACTAAGACCCTTAACGCACATCTGGAAAGCATAAAACATCTCTGTACCATAGAGCTGACCTTTTGACACACACAAAACCTGAAGACATGAAACTAGATAAGAGTTCAAGAGTAGAGACATGAATAGAACTGAAACTATTAACTAATTAAAGTAAGACACAATCATATAATTACTAAATATTAATAAGTATACAAACAAATGATTAGATGGTAGATGATTAACATGTGAATAAATGATAAGTTATGAGCTCACAACAAAGTGTACTTTCACAATAGTTGGTCAACTGTTCTATGTTTGCATCACTCTGAACAGTTTCATAACAATTGATCGATTATGATTTCACCCACCTGCAGGTTGTCTGCATTTTTGGCCAGGCCACGGAGGGTTTCTTTAAGACAGGAAGTGAATTCTTGTTGGGAGGCTGTGTCGGTGCCTATACAGAATAAGCAGACAACATTTAGGCTACAGGAACAAAACAGTAAGCAAAGGAACATATCAAAACCACAAATAAAGCAAATTGTAGACCTTACCAACTTTGCCTGCAGCCTCTGACAGTTTATGGAAGTGCTGCAGTAATTCTGGCTCCTCCTGGGCCAGCTCAGTCATGGCCTTCTCCCATTCCTCCTTGGCTTGGGTAGCCATGTCCCCCTCGAAGAGACTCTCGAAGAGTTTGCCGTCTTCAAGCATGGGTGGCTACACAGGGAAATAGAAAATATGTAAAGCGCCTTCTAGATACCTTGAGGGAGACTGTGAGCTTTAAATTGCATCAAGCCTGCTTTTAGTGGCTGCTTTTAATTTTTTTAATTTTCTTTTTCATATTAAATAACCTTGAAAATGTATTGAATGTAATGAAAAGAATAATGAAAGTACTTTCTGGTGGGCGTGAAGATTTGGGGTTGGGGTCTGAACTTTGCAGGCTACACAACAAACAGCTAGCTTAACAACTTATAAAACTAAGAAAATGGAGAAAAGAGGAGCTGACCAAGTCAAGGACTAATAACAACAGACAAACACAAATACTTTGTATCTTCCAGAGTTGGAGACAGGGACTTGAAAAAATATGAAACAATATATTAAGATACTTTTTTCTTTTAACCAAACCAGGCATTGACCTTGCTTATTATCAGTACTAGTAGACACCTAAAAACCTTGAGACCACAATAACCAAACTTGTTAGTTTCTCTATTTCCATGACCCTTTGGTTGAAAATTTCCTCATGTTAAAATAAATAACATGAGACTAGTCCTCTGTGAAACTGAAATTAATTGATGTTGTGGCTATACAAAATTCATTCACAAGCAGCAACCAGATGACAAGTACAATTCAGTTAGGATAGAACAAGTGGAAATGTGGAGGCTGTGATAATATAATCTGTGCATTTGGAACAAAATAAGATGAAACAGCACTGCCATTACACAAACAACAACAAACACACCTTCTCTGCACCACTGTTGGCTGAGGAGGAGGCAGCTGCAGGTTCAGGGGCTGGAGGGGCCGCTGTCTTGTCAAAGTCATCCAACGCACCTGTAAGAAAGGGATAACATTAGCACCATGCCAGTGGGAAGAGTTTTAAAGGAGCAATTCATTCAGGCATTATCTGCTTATTCCTACATCAGTTTAAGTCCCAGTTGCAGAAAATGTTCCTCACTGGTAATGCTGCGTAATGCGTCTTCTTCGCAGCAACCAGAAGGATGTTTAAAATATGACTCTTATCTTTAATATTATGACTTAAGGTGGAACTACAGCTCTGAGTTTGATTTAATACTTTAACTGATAATAAAATGGGAACATACTGAACTTTTTATAAAGCCAAGGAATGCTATGAAATGTACTCTCAGTTGACAGTTTGTAAGGTACACCTAGCTTAAACTAATGCAGTCTAATACAACAGTCCTGCAATAACTCCAACCCTTGTAAAGGTTATAATGTGTTATAATGAGGTTTTGATTCAACTGTATTATCATTAGAGGCTGTAGTTTGTGGTGCTGTTGGAACTGTACTGTGTTATACTAATATTTAGCCTATTTTCATTGATATAAATGGGTTGAACCTCTCATTATAACGCAATGCAATTCTACAGCACCACAAACTACAGTCTTTAAAATAAAGTTGAATCAACAACTTTCAACACATTTTCAACAAAAACTGAACATTATAACCTTCATAAATGTCGGATTTATTGCAGGGCTGTTACATTACACTGCATTGGTTTTAGCTAGGTGTACCTAATAAACTGACAACTGAACGTTTGTCTAGTAGAGCTGTATGGCGTTCACAGTAACATGTTTACAGTAAGTAAACGCCACTAACTGAACCAAACAGAGATTCAACACATGCACGAGTACACAAAGGCGAATGAAGAAAGGCTGACGGTAGAAACACTACTATCACTGACAGTTCAGCCGCCATGTTAAATCATCAGGTTTTCATTATATCTAACGCCAACTGCCTTTCGATAAACAATTCAAGGGCAAAAACATAATGTGTGAAAACCGTACATCTGGATCACAGCTAAGTTAGCTAACATTAGCAAACATAAAGTGCTTTACGAGATAGCCACTTGCAATGGCAGCTTTTATTTGACTGTTTTGGCGAATGATATGACAGGCTGGTCCGATTGTCAGCGATAACTCAAGCTACTTTGCCGATATTTGGGACCCAAGCGGGAGGTCCCACCGAGCACATAAGCTAACCCCTGACAGAGAGACAGAGGTCCCAGTGCCACAACACAGCCGTTGTTAACACCAGAACAAACCGTGCTGGATAAAGAGAGAGTCCTTGTAAAGAGTTAATGTCAATCCTTACTGTCCAATAATTCGTCCAATTCTGCATCGTGTCCGGTGGACGGCTCTCCTGTTCCCGACGCCATGATTTTACCTTCTCCGAACACCACCACCGAGCGGTCTCCGAAAATTGACGTTTATGTTGTGAAAACGTCGCGGAAACTACTACGTCATGCCTACAGCCTGGATTTGAAATCTGTCGCCATCTGGTGGCCCGTAGTAAACACCACAGAACAAACAAAAAATTGGACAAAATTGGAACCAAATTCATATGAAATACATTTATCAAGCTACTAACATCTTACATTTTGACAGCTTAGATTTTGATTTGAGGTTGACCCTTGTTGTTTTTGTCATTTTTTTTATTTATGATCAGTCACGTTCAGTTATGGCTAAATCTCAAAATCAGTGATGTATCATCCTAGGCTTATTCCAAAATCTAGTTTTATATGGGCAACCTCTCAGAGGAAAAATCTGATGTGGTAAATGTTGTCATTATGGGTAAATATTATATTTATTCATGTGAAAGGAAGAACCGCAAACCCTACTTAACTTAGTAGTAATGAGTTTAAGGACTATTTTTCTTACTAACTAAAATTATGGTCGTGTGTTCAGCTTCTATTTTGTAGAAGTGGAATGTAACTAAGTATATTTACTCAAATTCTGTACTTGTGTGGAGATTTGAGGTACTATACTTGAGTATTTTCATTTCATGCCACTTTATACTTCTACTCCACTTCAGTTCAGAGGGGAATATTGTACATTTGACTCCACTATATTTATTTTACAGCTGTATTTGCTAGTTTCTTCACCAGGATTTTTCATACAAACATATGATGAGAATATGATAGTATAGTATTCAAAAACTCAAACTGGCTCCACCTCGACCTGTTATTGTCCAAAATACCAGTGGTGGAATATAACTAAGTACATTTACTCATGTACTGTACTTAAGTACAATTTTGGCTTACTTGTACTTTCCCTGAGTATTTCCATTTTGTGCTACTTTACACTTCTACTCCGCTACATTTCAGAGGGAAATATTATAACTTTTACTCCACTACTACTACTACAACTTGCAGATTCAGATTATTAATACAGAATACAAGCAACTAAGAAATTATGATGTATTATTATAGATTACTATAAGATACCCAACCCCGCCTTTGTCAGCTGTAACATTAAAGTGATGCTTACACATAATGCACAACGTTTTATAATCCAATAATAAAATATACAATAATTTGAAATGAGCCATTGTGCATAATGAGTAGCCTACATGCTGATGCTAATACTTTTGTACTTTCGCTTAAGTAACATTTTGAATGCAGGACTTTTAATTCTAACATAGTATTTTTACACTTTGGTATTTCTACTTTTACTTAAGTAAAATATCTGAGTAGCCAACTTCTTCCACCACTGCAAAACACAGTACATAAAGTTTTTTAACAACGTTTTTTCAGTAATAAATATAAGTAATACATAGAATAAAATAGAATAAAGCCTATTCTTTTTACACAGACACACAGTGTGCCAGTCTGTGACATTATAGTCCTCCTATAGATTGTAATGGTGGAATGAAATGTGTGAAAATTAAAGCAATCTTGTAAGAATGTGCATGTGATAGGCCTAGCACATTTTTTTTGTGAGGGACCGAGCTGGCGGGAGGAGTCAGTTTCAAAAAGAGGGTTTTATTCTCCCAAAAATTACAGAAACAGTTTACAAAATATGCAACACAGTTCAACAGAACAGCACTAAACTCGGGCTGTGATAACGGTAGACCTATCTTTCTTTCGGACAGGAAACGCGTCAGTTTAGAATCTTGGTAAATACAAAATGGTTGTCAGGTGTTACGGCTGCTGTTGCTAAGTAACGCATACAAATAATCTCAGCGGAAGCCCAACGATGATTCAGACCATAGCTTTGATAAATATTTAGCAATTTCTGGGCCGTGTCGATAGTAACGCTGATGGAGAGGCGTTAAAATAAAGATGACAGTTTCATCAGTAATACTCGATGGGGGGTGGGGGTGGGGGGTTTCCAGAACAATATCTGTCCACTTTCTGTTATAAATATAAATATAATATAAAATATTTTATATTTTTAAAATATTTAAGATAAACTAGGCTATATAGGATAGCTTAGATTGTCATGAACCGACCATCAGTTTTAACACAACTTGCCAGATTTATTCAGTCGTAGTGAATTCATGAATCACTGAATGCAAATAAGAGATATATGAAAACCACTTATTTTTTCGCTTAATTGACACCTAGCTTATAGGTGATGGGGGAAAGAAAATCAATAAAGTGGACTTGCAGCACTTTTATTTCCAATAACAATAAAACACTCATATCATTTTTACATACAAAAGCGATCTATCCATAAAAACATTAATTTAGCTTTAGGTTTATTATTTTCCCCTGCTTTCCACGATGTTGCCAGCCTATGAAAATGCAGAAAACTAATCAAGAAAAGTCAGTTTAAAGCAGCGTGAACTTCTGCTGCACTACATCGGGCGTGTTAAGCAGGCTGGAGCGGGAGGAAGAGGAGGAGGAGGAGGAGGAGGAGGAGAGTCCAGACAGATGTGAATAACGTTCGGTGCAGACATTTGATGCCTAATTTGGTTTGCTGGGCGGGGAGCTCTGAGCTGCTGGTTGAGTCAGGGAGCTGAGGAGTTGCAATCTACAATTATCTACCGCTGGATGTCCCGGAGAACAGAGACCCTCCGCAGCCAAGTGTCAGAAAGTGTGATTTTGCGGTAAGGAAAGGTGTTTTATGAGGTAGATACTGTGAGCTTGTGCGCTTGTGCAATGAAAATACTTCGTTCAGCTGCTGCAACAAGTCGCATCTTATTTACCTGAATGCCTCATGAGAAGAACGCGATAGGCTACTATCAGCAGCTACAGTGTTTTTATATTTTGCATGTAAGAGGAAGTTTTCACAGTTAAAAAGAAAACTTTTAATTTTACATCATTGAGTCCACATTTGAAATTAGTTTGGAAATGTGCTTAGCCTATATATATATATAAAAAAAAGGACTACCCTTATTTCTAAGTTGCTCTTTGGTGAGTTTATAGCAGGAGTTTATTGTACTGTTTTAGTATTTTCTACTATAGTATTTTTGTGGTGAGTGACTTTGAGAGATTCAGCAATTGCTTGATGTTTTCATGTTTTCCAATGGATTTTCTGTCTGTTTCAGTAAGAAATGTTTTTGGACATATATTTCTGTGTTTTGCTGTCAGTTTGTGTTTAGTAGGCTGTGGTGTGGTGTGTGTGGTGGGAGCAGGGTGCGGCAGGCGGCACACCCACCTTCACTGTCAATGAATGAACCTCTGCAGGAGCCTAACACACAGCTGTCACACAGACTTTCACACTACTTTATGGGGACTTTTACACTCTGTTTCTGGTTTTTGGCACTTGTAGTAAACGTCTGAATTGTACTGAAGACAGCGATTTAGTTAGATTCTCATTGTTCTTCATTTCAATGCAGAACTGTGTCCAAGTTTCCCTTCTCGTTGAGTAGGTGTGGCGGGTCAGTACGCCTTGAAAAAAAGGGGAATAATCTCTGAGTGTTTCGTTAGAGAGATAAAGTATCTTGTGATGATCAACGTGCTGTTTCAGATTGTTCTCCACTTTGATAAGAAAGGCAATCTGTTGGAAAATGCTGAATACTTGGGGGGGGGGTTTGGCTTGAAAAAGGTCAAATGTGAGGGAGTGATGTTTTTGCCCAGCCTTCGAAAACACAGTACACTAATATACTAACATTAAGCTATCTCACACACACACACACACACACACACACACCATGGTTTGCTAACAGAGCTCATCTTGTGCTTCGACCCACCGATCCCCTGTAAGTGGATTATGGGTGAAATTGAGTTAGTGATGTTTTGTGATGACAACCAAACAAGCAGCACACATGACCTCTCTCTCTCTCTCTCTCTCTGACTGAGACAAACACTTGTTTCCTGCACATCTCAGGACTCACTCCCCTGCTGTTTGCATGAAGAGTGACTGTGCAGAGGAGCATGATGGTGTCACATCCTGTCTGCTGTCCTGTTGCAAGCCTGATGTGTGAACCTATTTTCAGCGCCTCTTCCATTTGGTGGGTGGGGGGGGGGGGGGGGGGGGTATCTCCTTGTTTGCGTGATCCTGTCGTGTTTTCCATGCTGTGCTGTGAAAAGGCACTTTTTCCACACTGGACTCTCATTTCTTTTCTCTCTCTCTCTCTCTTTTTTTTTCATCCCTCTGCCATTTTCCTCTCCCATTTCTTTCCTGACTTGATTCCATAAGCAGCAAAGTAATGGCGGCGGGAGTGGCGGGATTGATTTTTCCATTACGACCCTCCGTATACGTTTATTTTGAGTGGTTTACATGAAGCATAATTGGTACCCTGACTTTAAAGCTGGAGTGGGAGTATTGAGCTTGGGAAGGGAGAAAAATAGGACAACTGATGGAAAAGAGAGGGAGTAGCCGCCAAAATGAGACTATGAGGAGGGAAGGAAGGAAAGGAAAAGAGAGGAAAGGAAAGAACTTGGCAAATGTGACAAAGTTACCAGTTGTTCAGAAGCAGCCAGACGGCAGCACATCTGGAACGCATCAGTGAGTTGGAAAATCTTACAAGAAATAAGGGAGGAGTGGGGGGGAGAAAGAGGGTGAGTGGTGAAAGAGAGGGGCCCGGTGGTGACTCACTCCTCTGCTATTCCACTCCATCACTATGTTTAAACTATGTGTCCTTCTGTGGCCGAGGCACAGGGCTTCCCCCGTGTTCCTCCCTCTTTTTACTCCCCTCCCTCCCCCTCCCCCTCCCCTCCCTCTTGGCTTCAAGTGAGTCATCCTGCAGGGGTCTCTTTTTCCATTTTATGCCTTTTTTTGTCCTCTTCTTTCTATTCATACCTCGCCACCAGTTCAGCTTTTTCGCCTCCCCAGCCTTGACTGTTTTATAGGTGTTTAATGGGACTATTGTAAACAGGCCCTTTCTCCTTGTTTATAACTGTCTCTCTGTTGTAAACTGGGAACAGGGAGTGAAGTGCTTGTGGAGCCAAGAGGGCGATGGGTGTCAGGAGGGATGGGAGGGAGGACAGTCAGTGTGGTGGTGAGAGGATTTCTACACGTTTTGTCTTTTTTTTGTGGCTTAAAATCTTGTTTTTTTCTGAAAGCCTCCAATGCAGATCAGCTGGTTTCAAGACTTTCCGTGCAACAAAAAAAATCTAACTCTCACTCCAGAAATATTTTGTCCAAAGTTTGATATCAGAAAATGTTAACAAACATCAGCTGTCATCAGCATCAGTCCCTCAGAATCAAAGAGTTAGAGCTTCTTTATATAGACTCCATTATGCACCAACGTTCAATAGAGATAGAAAGAGGATATCTGCTATAGCCTCCTGAGACCCACACATTCATTTTTGTCCTCTCTGGTGCACATTTGTTTTTGGTCCGTATCTCTGAGGTTATACATGCCACTGCATTAAATCCAATTGTATCTGACAGAGGACATCCTGGGCTTTTCAGTGATGTGACATATGTGGGGGTGTGACTTTGAGAAAGTTCTCTTCCTGGTATTTCAAAATGGCATCCGTCAACACTAGCACATTTTATGGAAAGAACAATTGTAAGAGTGTAATTGTGTAATTAGCAGTTTTGTGAGTTCAATATTTTGATTGATTCTAGTAAGGGAACATCTTAGGAGTTAGTGTAGTGAGTTTTCAGAGCAGTGTAATAATCTTTTGACCTAAAACAACATGTATTTATGAATGTCCTCTGCGGAGGACACCGGGGTGTGTGTTTTACACAATACAACAGGAGGCAGCTCATTGACTGAGACAGACAAACAAAATTCTTTGAACAGAACCATTGAGGGAGACTCAGACATAGACTTGTCAGATGATGAGGATTCACAGGCAATGATTGAGGCAGAGGATGAGCTTGACAACTCAGAGGAGGAGGCATTGACTGAGGAAGAGCAGGATACAGTTCAAGAAGAAACGGCCCGCCGTCCACTATGGGCCAAAACTAACATTTAGGCTTCTGAAGGGTTTTGATTCAGCATTACTTAATCTACAAGGATTTCCACTCTCTGGAAATGTACTGCTTTTCCAAAACATTAAAGTATGCATAACTTACCCCTGATGTCCTCTACAAAGGACATACAATAAAACAAAAATAGTGGGTCTCAGGAGGATAGTGCACTAATTACAGTAGCCTCATTAGATCACAGCACAATGCAGCTGCACAACAAGTTGCGGTTTGAGTAATTTGTATCAACTGAAAAAAAACATTTCACACCTGATCAAATGTCTCTAGGGTTTGTTTGAAAACGTGACATCCACCCATCATTTTCGGAAAGGGCGTCATGAAGCCTTTACTTGAGTTTGGCACCATTTTGCCAGATCTTTTGGAGCCAAAAAACTGTATAATTGGACGGTGATGGTGGGGTAAAGTGAGCAACAAACCAGGCTTAGTGTTATATCCTGATCTCCATCTGTCAATCAAGCAAACGTGTGCCAAAACTAGAGCTGAAAGGCTGTCAAATAATTGATTTTTGATGATATTTTGATTTTTGAATTGAAACAAATTTGATAATGCAATTGAAAAAGTAATTTATCAATTTAAAATGCTTGGTTTCAGCTTTGCAAATGCAAGGATTTGCTGTTTCTCTCTGTTTTATATATGTGTATATATATATGTATATATATATATATATATATACTCTCTTTCTCTCTCTGCTCTATATATATGTATATATATATGTATATATATGTTTCTTCTTTTTTTGACAAAAAAAAAACAGATGAAGATGTGTCTTTTGACTCTTGGGAATTCTGATGGCATTTTTTACTATTTACTGACATTTTAAAGACAAAACAAGTAAAAAAAAAAATCAAAAAATAGTCAGCAGACAAATCCAGCCCTAGCCAAAACATATTCCAATGTAACATTCAATAATCCTGACTAAATAAGCAACAGTCAAACTTAAAGTTAGGAATAAAACATCTCTAGGTATTATTTATTAAGAGTTTAAAAAGAAAATAGGTTTAAGGCCTTTAAGATGCAGTTCCCTTTAACAAAGTTCAGAATTTAAGACCCAGCAGCACTTGATTCTAAGCCTTGCTAAGATTTCAGATGTGTTTACAGTGTAGACGAGGTCTCTGGGAGCGGGAGTGGAACAAGTGAAGAGGACCATGTTTAGAGCATGATGACAGACACACTGTGGGGTCGCTAGAGGTTGCTGCGCCACGCCCGCCACCGAGGTCACGAGCATGGAGGAATGTCAGAGTCTGCTCTCAGCGCAGGAATGCTGTTGAGAAAGCAGTGTGGAGTTTGATACGAGGCAGAAAGCACCAGAGAAAAAGAGACGGCGTGTTCACCAGATGATTTCACCAGACGTAAATGTGCTGTAACGAGTGCGACCACAGTGCAGTCATTATTTGTGGTTTGAAATTGTTGTGTCAACCATTCATAAAAGTACAATAACAGCATTGTGTGCTTCAGAAAATGCTGTGTAGGAGTACAGAGCCTGTTTAAGCAGAGTTGCAAGCTGTTGTCCTCATGTGGTCGTATCTTGTACTTCATCTAGAGGTCATAGAAAATTATATAAGACTCCCAAGTCTTGCTTACTAATTAAGTTCAATGTCTTTTCTTCTTACAGTTCTCTCTGCCTTCTCTGAGTGGCTGCTGGTAAAAATCTGAGGAAGTGACTCCCAGAAGGAAGAGACTCGTATCTCACAGGAACCTTTCAGCTTCTCTCATCACCTACTACTTCTCCCATCATGGCCATAGTCCTCCACTCCAGCCCCCTCCTATGGACACGGTTGGCAGCCCTGGTCTTCGCCTGCGTGGCCTTCTCCGTGGCCGTGCATGGCGCCAGAGTCAACCACGGCACCGGGAACTGGTGCATCTTCTGCTGGGCCTTCAGTTTCGCCGGGTCTCTGCTCGTCATCCTGGTGGAGCTGTTCGGCCTTCAGACCAGGGCCCCGGTTTCCTGGAAGAACTTCCCTATCACCTTCGCCTGCTACGCCGCCCTGCTCTGCCTGTCTGCCTCCATCATCTTCCCCCTCTACTTCCTCAAGGGCTCCTTTGGCCAAAGTGAAATCCGCGACTACCGCATCGTGTCAACCGTTTTCTCCTGCCTGGCCACCATCGCCTACATGAGCGAGGTGAGCATCAGCAAGGCGCGTCCAGGCGAGGTGGCCGGCTACATGGCCACAGCCCCTGGCCTGTTGAAAGTCTGCGAGACCTTCGTGGCCTGCATCATCTTTGTCTTCGTCAGCGACCCTGTGGTGTATGACCGTCACGATGCACTCAAGTACTGCATGTCCGTCTACTGCATCTGCTTCATCCTGTCGGCGGCCATCATCCTGCTCTGCATAGGCGAGTGCACCGGCTGCCTCCCCTTCCCGTTTGCCCGCTTCCTGTCTGCCTACGCCCTGCTGGCTGTGGTCCTCTATCTGTCAGCAACCATTATCTGGCCCATCTTCAACTTTGACCCCAAGCATGGCGGAACGAAACAAAGGCCCTACAACTGCAGCAACGCGCTGGGGCTGTGTGTGTGGGATAAGCTCATGGCGGTGGCTGTGCTCACTGCTGTCAACTTCATCCTCTACCTGGCCGACCTGATCTACTCCACCCGCCTGGTGTTTGTCAGCGCTTGAGGGAAGAGGTTGTTAGGTGTTAGCAGTATGCTCCAAATAAAATTGAATTTGGCATGTTCTCAAAGGCCGTCGAACTGCTGTCAAACACAGTGCTGCGAGCAAATGCGAGTGTGCTCACTCCACACCAGCTGGAGGAGCTTGTGGGTCATGATGGGAGCAGACCGTCGTAGAGTTATACCACAACTGGTATCTTTTATTGTAGTATTGTAATCATTTGTTGTTTGAAATTTGCTCTGAAAATTAAAGGATTTGATTTCACTATAGTTCTGGGAGAACAAAATAGTAGGAGACGTAGAAGTGGCCCAAAGTACTTGTGTATCGGTTGACCCAGGATGTACTGCAGATAATGTATTGGGGCCAGTGAACATGGCTTTTTGACAAGCTCAGCTGGCCAACCTGGGTAATCAAACAAAAGTCTTGTGGGGGTTTTTGGCCCCAAACAGTTTTGCCTCTGCAAACCTGCCAAATTTGATTTTGTGTAAAGTATACTGCCAGTCGGAGGACTGTAGAGAAAGAGAGAAGAGAGGGAGTGGTTGAGGTCAATGGCTATGTTTACACGTACAACAATATTCCCTTAAATAACTGAGGCTTTCTGTTCATGTGTTGGAGGATGTAAATGTCAAACCTTGCTTCCTGTGACCTGGATAGACTCTTATCTTGATTATGAGAGGCCTGAATGTGATTGCTGGAACATGCTGATTTTACCCGAGACATTTAAAAACCTTTTTATCCCATTTTAACGTCAAATCATTGCCCATTGTAATACTCAAAATACAAGATTATTTCATGTATACACTGATGTTATGTGATCTGGATATGAGTAAGCTATTAACAGAATCTCCCAAACAAGGATACAAGCTAACACCCAGAATACTATGTGCATGTAAACATAGTCTGTAATGACAAATGAAGAAAAACCAAAGAAAATGGCGGCTTATTATTGTGTTTTTGTTAGATTTGTTTTTGCATAATGTATACGTCAGTGCTCTGCCTTAAGTTTGTTTTCAATTTGATGTCAGTTATAAAAAGAGCAAAACTGTTTTTAACAGCTAAAGGGCGAAATTAATATTAGTTGTAAGGAGCCAAGATTAAATTCACTGTTGAGGAAACTATTTGAATGCCAGTTGCTCCAAAGAAAGTTACATTTCAGTTTTGTTCTTGATGATTTCATTAAAGGAACGGACTGTTTCGTTTTCCCAACAGTATGCAGAGCAGCTGATAAGATTTTATAATTCATCATTCGTCATTTTTACACGGCTCCACTGTTTTTAAGACTTGAAGTAGTGCTTACATGATATTAAGATGAGTGCTTGGCTAGCTTTTTGCTCCTGTTATGATATATGTGTATTTGTATCTGCAAGCTACAATCAATGGCAAGAATATATATATGTGGAAAGAACATATGCAAATTGTGGATTTAAAAAACAAGAAAAGTATGTTTAAAGTACACTTAATATTAGTATTTTCTCTGTGTTTAAATTTCTGGTGTCTCCAAATATCAAAGCATCTATTAACACCAAACTCACACCACTAAATTCATCTACATTGTCGATTAGGTCTATTGGTTTTGAACTGCTGTAATTAATATTCAGTGAAAGAGACCAACAAAGATGCTTCTCTCTCTCTAGATGATGTTAGTGTTATGTCAACTTTTTTATACTCCACTGTTCGTGTTTCAAGTGTGCATACCACATCATTGTTGTAGGAAAACGTAATTCAGTGTTTCAATAAATCCACATGGTAAACAGATGTGTGTGTGTGGTTGTATTATTTTATGGTTTGGTTTGGTTAAAGGTGCCAAATGGATTGAATGGATTGCTGGAGATTCATGCTCCCCAGACGATGAATCCCACAGATTTTGGTGATCCCCTGACTTTTCCTCTAGCGCCACAATGAGGTTGACATTTTTGGTTAGAAGTGAAAAGTCTCGACAACTATTTGATGGGTTGCCGTGAAATTTGGTTCAGACATTCAAGGTGCCCAGAGGATGAATCCTAAAGACTTTGGTGACCTCTGACTTGTTATTATTAAGCATCACCAGCAGGTCAAAGTTTTCACTTGTCCAGTGAAATAGCTCAACATCTACTCGATGAATTGGCACAAACGTTTGTACAGACATTCATGGTTCCCAGACGATGTTTCCTAACAACTTTGATGATCCCCTGACTTCTCTTCTAACGCCACTGTGAGGTTCACATTTGTGGATTTAAGTGTAACGTCTCTCACCAACTATTGGATGGATTGCCATCAAATTTGGTTCAGACATTCATGCCCCCCCCTCAGGATGAATTGTGATAACTTTGGTGATTCCTTAACTTTTCATCTAGTGCCATCATCAGGTCAAAAATTTAATCTGTCAAATACTTTACGATCCCATCACAAATGTTAGCATGCTAACGTGCTAAACTGATATGGTGACCGTGGTAAAAATTACCTGCTGAACATCAGCACGTTAGCATGCTGACATTAGCATTTAGCTCAAAACACCGCTGAGCACTCAAAATTCTGCAAATAAATGTAGTTTAAAGAGTATTTTGTTGAATTTGTTAATTTGTATAGATAGTCCTCATAATACTGGGCCCTGCTATAATCTGACATGATTGATCAGATTACATGAACATTTAAGATGCTGTATTTTTAATATTCATACCGAAGTAAATTATTGTTGGTTATGTGAAAGGGTTGTTAGTATTGCTGATACCACTGAGAATCAACACTCCAGTTTGCAGCTCCGTGCTGCTTTCAGACACTTTTAGCTCATTGTTTTGGTTCTCTAGACAGGCAAGAAACCAAAACAGTACCACTTTGTCAAAAACCATGGGCTCCCAGCACAGGAGTTAACGCTAGCTAACTGCACACCACCTTCCTGGCACTAACGAGCCTAAGAGATCTGTGAAAAGTGATTTGATTAATTGTGTACATGTGAAAACTCTCACAAGTGATGTAAATTAATTCACTTTAAGAAAAAAGAGCAATGCTGATTGTTTAAACTGAAAGTAAACCAAGTATAAATCAGCATCTGCTCTATGCACACTATTTATACTTGCCTGTTTACTTTATCTCTCACTACACATTCTGCTCTCACCACCTCCTCCCTTCACTGCCAGATCCCCTCCAGCTCTCTGCAGCTCCCAGTACAGCCTAAGGGGGCTTGAGTGTATCTCAGGGCCCCAGAGCCTTGACTGTCAGGAGGATTAACTACTGGGGACCACTGCTTCTGAGGGGCGGAGTGGAACACAGTCTATAAATCTAAGACCAGGAAAGGAGACGGCAACGACGCCCAGTTCTGACACAATGACATATCATGGAGTTTACTTTGTTCAAGGAAGGGTTGTACCCTCCGCCATGGGAACATGGCTTCTACAATAGCAAGCCCAGCCACTGGCAAGTTAGGAGTTAGTGCTCCTGGATCACAAGGCAGGATCACCACCTTCTCACCTTGTAAGCCCTTGTGGGCGGGGCACCTTTTTGGGTATGACACAAAAATATTCATTCATTCATTCACTCATTCACTAAGCTCAGGCTTCATTTAATGAGCCTGTGTACCATGGGTTTAAGTTTATGTCTTTCAGGGTGTCAAGCAGAATAAAAAGGAAAATCAGAACAGTAGCAGATAGTGTGTCTCTGAGTATAACCCTCCTGACTTCCTACTTCCATTTGACCAAAATGTGAGTTTCACATGCTGCTGAGAATATAGTAAAATGCGCAGGACCCCTGGAGTGAAGATGCGACAGACTCAGGACTGAATCCCAGCTTTGTCTTGTTTTTCTCTCGTCACTCTCTTTGAAAAATATCAACTGTCTTTCCTATGTCTTTGGCCTCTTAGAAGTTAATTTTGGCAACATTCAATGTCTGCTGGCATGAGGTTAGTCTGTACTGCTTTTGTCTGTTTTACACCATCTCCCAGTAAGCTGTTGCTGCTGTTGTATACAGTGAAAAGTCCTGCGGGGAGTGGCCTTCCAACTCTTCTTAAGTAACTAAATCAATTCTTGGCCTTCCCACTCTGACCCATAAAAAGAACAAAGAGCGTAAGTCATCAGCACTACAATAGCTTGATACAATCTCAGATGAGGAGGCCACAGAAAGAAGTCTGTCTGAAACGCAGCATCGTGTTTCCACTCCTGAAGCGGATGTGTTTCTCAACGCAGCCAAGAGTCAAGTGTGTGACAACAAGCACACTCGAATGACAACACAATGCATAACTGAAAACATACGACTAATTAAAATAGACACACGGATATGTTGAGTGGTTGGAAAGGCCCGACATTCTTTCGGCGCTGAGGTTCATGTGTCCTCATCTTCCCACAGATACAGCTTGTAGCTTGGCTTGAGTCTCAGTTCTAACCTTTTCTCTTTCCAAGCCAGGAGTGTCTCAACAGCAAACAGCTGTGCAAGCTGTTTGTGAGTAGCAAATGAAGTCATTTTGTTGGGTTGTTCCCTAATATGCTCATTATTTCAACACATTTGTGTCCTCTGACTCTACATTGACCCTTGACTGTGTTGTAATTCGTTGAGGATCTCTGGTCATCCACGGGTTTTAATGGGGAACTTGACCAATTTTATAAAGGTCAATTTATTCGTCATGGGGGCTAGGTACTACTCAGTCTGTGAAACAAATTGTTGTGCGATGACTTCCTCTCAGCTGGTTGCCTAGCAACTTCACTGTGTTAGTTACTGTTCCCAGCCAAGAATTGTTTTTGTTTGTTTGTACACTTTGGTTTTTAAACAAACAGGATATAACGTATTCATTTGTGAGCTCTAGAGGTGCTGGTAGGAGAATTATATTACCTTTGGACAGAGCCATGCTAGCTGTTTCCCCCTGTTTCCAGTCTTTATGCTAAGACATGAGAGAGTGGTATCGATCTTCTCATCCAACTTCTGGCAAGAAAGCAAATAATCGTATTTCGCAAAAAATGTCAAACTATTCCTTTAGTGAGCCCCCAGACTTTATGGAAGTTTAACACTAAATCGCTGGAATACCCCTGTAACTCCTTTATCACAGGGCTGAATACTGAAAACAGACAAATCCTCTCTGCAGCTGAAACAGCAGCTCCTTCAGGAAACTCTGCTTCTCTAATTACTCTAACGTGTGTCTGTGGTGTCCATTACTACCTCTGTTGTCCAGTACACATATTGAAAGCATGACAGTGCTCCTGCAGCACCAGGCCGATTTACAGATGTTTTAAATGATCTCTCTCCGGATCATCTTTCTCAGACAAATTCTGGGCAGCAACATTACAGTCACACGTGGTAAGTAAAATATTGACATTTCAAAAAGCATTGTGAGAATACAAACACAAATGCTGATTTTAGTATTAGCCAACATTACACTGGAATTAGGGTTTATATGCTCTTAGCATTAGCATTAGCATTAGCGTTAGACAGCCAGTATGAATGCTATGAATAAAATTAGCAATATAATAGCATTATATTGCTGTTAAATGCATAAGTATATCAGTAATAGTAATATAAGTTAGTAGGATTATTAAAGCACTGCTGTGCCTAAGTACAACCTCACATATTCGCTAGCATGGCTGCAGTTAAATGTCATTTATGAATGATTTGAGCGCCACAAACAAAATTACATTCACCTTAATTTGTGTGAACTGACCGTTTAATAATTGATGTGAAACTGATACACTTATCATTACCAGTATTATAATTAGTGTTAATAGCATATAAGGGCCAGCAATAGAATTGGTGTGTGTGGTGTTAACGTTAACATCATTATGATTTCTAGCATTATTAGTATAGCATTAGTATGAGTTAGCATACAGCAGCGTCACTATGAGGGCCAGTACCAGCATTGTAGTGGCAGCGTTAGTAGCAGTATTACAGTGGCTGTATCAGTATTATTATGGTAACACAGTCTCTATACTAGTGTATTAAGTCACATTAACAGCCGGCAGCAGCAGCCTGGATGCTCTGTATTACTCCCACATACCTCAGTGATCATATAATTATCTTGTCTTTTGGGACTCTCTAGCTTTCCAGTGACTGAGGCTAGGTTTAGACATAATTGTCATTCTGTTATCACATAGGCTCTTTATGATCTGATGGAGGCACTTCCATTAATGGTCCCCTTGGCTGCTGTTTCATGAACCTGTGTGTGTCAGTCAGGCTGACTCAGAGAGCTCACTGTCTGATGTTTGAGATTATACCTCCCCCTGGTGACACTCAGAGGGATTTAATGTGGTGAGACCTGTGGATAGAGGAGTACCATATGTTCCTGGATACCAATACAAGAAGCTATGTTGTAAGAAACAACTTTTAATTACTGTATCTGATTCTTGAATCAAGGTATGACCAACAATCTGAAGCAGTATTTCCTGGTGCAGGGCTAAACGACTTAGTAAAACGAAATATTTTAGCGGGTCATTCAGCAGCTTTAAGTCAGGGTGACCGTGCATGTCTATTCATAGGCTGGGAAACTCTGCTATACAGATAATATAATGACAAACAAAGTTGTGTGTTCCTCAGAATCACATTAGGAGACCATGAAAGACAGAATCTACTCGAGACTTAAAAGATTTTGATTCAATCTTGAACCAACAGACTTCACATTGGAAATGAATTCTTTCCAAGTATTTTTAAGAAAGATAAAGGCGATGTCTATTAGTTAAGAGAACATTAGGATGCTGGGGTTGTTCTGATTGAATGCCTTTTTAAAGAATATATAGTTTATCGATGTTATTTTTTTCTGTTGTCTTTTTGTTTTCTTTTCTACATTTTCTTTCTTTTTTAAATATCTGCATTGTTACATCAGAGAACTGTATCTAAATAAAGGAAAAGTTTGTATTATTGAATGTTTTATGCTGTGTTAAGTGTTAAGACAAAAACCTAAAAGAGGATGGCAGTGGCGACATTTGATTCTCAAATATGACTTTTAACTTGGCGCTGAATATAAACAAATTAATTATTTGCAGTGGTTTGTGCTTGGAGTCTTCTCTTCCTTTATTTATATTTTTTTTGCCACATTCACCTCTCATAAACCTTCCATGTGTAACTAACTACCTTTCCTGAGCTGCAGCCAGAGAGAAAAGTAGCAGCTGGAACTGGAAGAGTCAAAGTCATGAAGGAGTTATGGCTTCAGATTCCAACAGTAAGTTCTTCCTAAAAGATGTTCAAAGCTCTACACCATCTATATCTATCCCTTACCATTAAGGCTTTTTTAGTCTCAAGCTCCCAACATGCCCATTTATGGCTGCACTGAACCATTTAGACCCATAAAACTGTCAAGAAAACATATAATGCTACTTTAGCGTCTTTTTATTAGGTTGGTGCATTTTCATTGCCTTTGCTGTTTTGCAATAATTAAACACTTTTGTCTATCTTTCCTGTAGGCACACTCCTTTCAGTGGAGAACGTACACACAGCACAATATAAGACCTGTGAAGTTTTACAGCACAATGAGTAATACCTCAAACAAGTTGCTGATTTAGGGCTGCTGAGGCGCCCCTGGTCCTGAGTCCCCGCAGGTGGCACTGTTGCTCAAGACAAACCTGCTCTGCTTAGAGAGGATCTAACAAGTTATTTCTCACGCAAACCTTTCAAACAGCTTTAACAGCCACAGGCTTTCGTGAGGTCAAACTGCCTTTTGTCTCAACACTTTACCTTTACACCAGCCACAGACTCAACATCTACTGAGGTGAGATGAATCGTAAACATTGTCTCAAGTTGATTCATCAAGTCTTCGTTTAGTCATTTTCTCTGCTAATAAGTTATTTCATTAAACGAATACGCCTAAATCTGGCATTGCAGAAAATTTCAGAAATAATTGCTGCTATTTGGCAACACAGGATCCTAAATCCTGTCGCCATTACTCCGTATTGTCCATCGCATCCAGGAACTGAGCAGAGAAATGTGTTCTTGGATTAAGTTTCTGCAAGTTCAGTCTTAAAATAAAGACACATTCAGGAAAAATAAATAATTGCGTCTCTTTCCATATGGGTTTAAGCTCTTTTTCCTTCAGTGCCTCTATTCTGGATTCACCTTGCATGAGTGTTAATAATAAGACACACCAAACCCAAGCACTTTCTTGTATAATTTATATTGAAAACATGTTAAAAACATTAGTTTCCCTTTATAAAACCATAACAGTTGCCTGTGGTCATAATTACAACACCGTCCTGGTAATCAAATTCCCCTGTCAATATTGCATGTAACTGGAGCGATTCATCTTAATACCAAGTGCATAATGGATTTAAAATGATGCTGAATATCAAGCGGGAATGCTGAGCTACTCTGAGCTCAGTTTGGCTGGTTGTCCATCTGTGAGCCTGACTGGTAGGACTGGATGTCCTCCCCAATGAACTCCGTCACTGTGGAGGGAGAAGAGAAAAATCACAATCCTGTCAATCACTCCATCCTTTCATCCACCTCTTATACTCAGTGTCACTGGTACAGTTTGTTCAGCGTATGCATTGCTAGAATCAACGGTAATCAACCTGTATGTATGAACCTGTACTTCATTTTATTCTCATTTATCTGGAAAGCAGCAGCATCTGAATAACTTGCCTCCTCCTAAATCTCTCAGCTATGATGAAGCTCAATAGTGCAGATATCTCTGGACAAAGTCTAGGAAAGATAATACATCACAAGGAAAAAGTGCAATGATGCTACTTTGGCCGTAAAACACATTTTTTTAATACTTTGTAGCTGAAATGTTTTGCATCTTCAGTTGGCTCATACCACAATTCTTCATCGCTGAGCAGCTCAAAATGCAAGTTGAGCTCAGCAGAACGGGAACATCTAAAAACGTATGTATGGCCAGAAACTGCAAGATAATATCAGCCGATATATTAGCTGATATTAGCTTATCACCAATATATCCTTATTGGTGTGTGTATATAAAGAAAATGCAGCACGGAAACAGCACAGAAATGCCAAAGATATGTTTGAGGTCTCCATTAAATAGTTTATCCACCAGAAAACAGCTGTTAAATGTCCCGCTAAGTACATGTCTTGGTTTCAATTATTTAAGGTGTTCTTTATCAAAAATATTTGTTTTATTTTACATTTATTTTATGTGTTAATGTGAAAAAATGAATATAGGCTGATATACTGTACGTTAACAGATTCTTTTAAACTCTGAAATATCCAATATCAGTCTATCAGACTATAGTATTCTGATCATTTTTGCACTACAGGGAAGAACAAATTATATCGATCAATCAATTAAATCACTTTAAGTCACTTTAAGATTCATTAAAATCAAAGTTAGGATTGCCAAATGTCTTCACCAGTAGTTACTGAGCATTGGCCACGTCTATTAAGACCATTAAGAGGGGCTTGTTTTGGGGAAATATCTGCTTTGATTAACCACTTGATGTCTCAGGCTTCACTCTCAGTTATGGTGGTCGGCACATGCTCGTAACAATCCAGCTCCACCCTGACTTCACCCGCTCGTCAGAAATGTGTATTTTCTGGTGGAGAGTGTAAACCCAAATTACAGGATTAAAAGCTGACATCTGTTGACTTTCTGTTCATTCAGACTTTAACTGCAATGACAGAGCATCTAGTGTTTCATGCAGTTAAACTGTAACTGACCAAGCGGGTACTGTAAACGTAAAAATACAATTTTTTTTATGTGATAAAGTTCGATGGCACTGGTACGACCTGTCAAGACTGACCCAACCTCTTTTAACAGCAGAGTATGGAGAGCATCTCCAACCACAGTATGACGGAAATAATAATTCAATATCAACAAAAAACACAATTATACATCCGAGTTTTAAAATGTGCTTTCATAAATCACAGACACTTAAATCTGGCAATGCCGTATTCAACTAATCAGCAACTATGCACATAATTATTTATTTATCTTCCATCCACCAGTCTGTTTATGGTCCAACACATTCATCCTCCCACTCATCCATACATACATCCTGCACATAATAACATTGTTAAAATGACTAATTTAACTAATAATTGTTTCTTCTCTGTATGTCATTTACATGTCTGTAATGCAGCAAATTAGTTCACCTTATCAACAGATTATTACATTTATGCACTAATTAAGATAAATACAAATACATGAAACTCACCTTCTTCAAATGTAATGTGGTGCATAGAGGCAGAGCTGGTAAACTCCAGGGGGTACTCCTGGATCTTGGCATCCCTCTCTCCCCCGTGTCCCGTCCCCAGCACCCTTCCCTGGGGGTCCCAGCCATCGTAGTGGGAGTAAGGTGCTGGGCAGATGTCCTGATATGGGCTGGGGTTGGAGGGAGGGGAGGGACACACCTCCTGGGGATAAGCAGAGTAGTGAGGGTAAGGGGAGGTGGGGATGGGAGGCAGAGGGGAGGTCGAGATGGGACTGCTGGCAGGAAACGGGCTGAGAGAGGAGGAGTGGGAGGGAGAGGGCGAGGAAGACAGGTAGGGAGAGTCCAGCCACGGGGAAGGGGAGGGAGAGGGAGGCTGCGGGCCACGGGGGTACAGCGGGGGAAGGAGCTCGGTGAAGCCCAGCTCCAGGTTCTCGAAGCTGGGGTGACCCTCGGACAGGGCCGCCCTGGACCCGCCGGGCTCCTCCACCGCAGCGTCGGGTTTAGAGCAGTACTCCTCATGGTAGCCCATAGTGGGGCAGGGAGGGGAGTAGGTGGAGGGGTAGGGGGGCAGGTGGAAGCCCAGGCCTCGGTCGTCAGCCATGGGGTCGCCTCTCACGTGGAAGCCCCTGTCCATCCTGGGTTGACCCCCTACAGGACACACAGTCCCCCCATCCAAAGGCAGCGCAGAGGGCCGGGACAGCAGCGGGTCGTCCTCTTTGAACATAACTGAGAGGAGAAAACAGTTGAACTAATATGTGAAAATGATATTTATGTTTACTGTATTCAATTTCCTTCAAATGAAAACTTTGAATGTTGCATAATATTTTTTTATATCGTGGCTTTTTTCAGTAGTTTAATCTGTTAATTCTCGCAGAAATAAAGCTAGTACAACATTTCTTTATCATTTATATTTATTTTTATGTTTTATATTTGTCTAAATGTCTAATTACATTTTGGCTTAAGGTGTTTCATTTAATTGAAGATGTTTTCAAAAGGCTGAAAACATTTTGCTGTGGAAACCTCCTAATGAACATAATAAGGATGACAAATATTTATTCAGATTTATTATAATCACAAGAAGTTGGGAAAAATCCACACCTGAGACTTCATTATTATTATATAATCACAATTCAGAGAGTACAATTATTGGAGAACGGAGGAAATGAGAAATTGAGGATATATATAATTTTTAAGGTAGTGACGTAAAAGCAGAATAAAACCATGTCCAATGATTTCAAATTAATTTCTACCCTTTCTTTTTCCAGTTGTTTTCTTGTAGTTGGCACAGTTATTATGGAGGTACATGGATATACATGTGTATTTATCAGTAAGTGAAGTTGTATGTATACATATATATATATTTGTTTGTCTTAGTAGTCATTTGTTTTTGATCATATTTGGGAAGGGATGATAGTAAAATATCTCCAAATATAAAAACACAAACTGAACAAAAAGCCTCGACAGAGAGGAGGCAGACAGAGGTGAACGAGGTGAGACTGGACACTCACTGGGGAGATACTTGAAGCAGTGAGTGCTGCTCCGTTTCCTCTTCCCGTTGGAGACGTAAAGACTAACCGACAGAGGCCGACTGACGGACAGGTCGCTGTAGGCCGGGACCCTCACACACAACAAACACTACAACGAAAAAAGAGGTGTGGACACAGAATATTACAGATTACAGGAGATTCATCAGATGCTTTAGTTGTATTTAGTTGTATTAAATTGCAACTTGATCAGTGATGAAAGGTTCATGTTGTTGCAGAGGCTGTTCTGAACCGGTTACGTTATGATGTAATGATATCACACATTCAAAATTACCTCATTGCTGTTGTCACGGTCGACATGAGCCTCCTCCTCCCACTGTAATTTACCATCTAATAGACAAGAACATAAGGTAGAATTAAGTGTAACCTACACGCACACACACACACACACACACACACACACACACACACACACACACACACATAGACACGAATATAATGAATATAATTTGCCTGGTAAACCAGGCTGCTCATAAAGCAGTCTCCACAGATAACTGACTGAAATCTTAACTTCAGCTGAGAACATAGAAAAGCTGAATTTCTGGGGGAGAAACTAACTGCATGCAGGCATTTGATTTTTAAAGAAGACTCATTCTGTTGTGTATTCAGCATCCTCAGATGTACTTTTTTTAAAATCTGACTCTGACGCTGTTGGTCTTATTAGCCTACATTACTTGCTTATTTACAAAATCTCACTCATGTGCAGGTTAAAAATAGATACTGGATACTAGAACTGTTTTTCCTTCCTGTTTTTTTCACTGAATGACTGAATGTGATTGAGGGAAAGCTCCCTGATTCCAGTGCAGTACAGCTGTACAATATCTGAATGACTGACGATGTTAAATAGCCTTTATGGAAAGAGAGAATCTGTGTTTCACTGTAGAAATCCTTACTCGCACTACCACTACTATTGTCTGGTAACTACTACGTCTCATTTCTGTATTTTTACTGGCTACAGTTTAGTCAGGGACTCATCAAGGTATTAGAGGCAGACAACATTTGAAAGGATTATGCATCGTCTGTGGACCTTTACCTGTCCCTCTCTCCATGAAAAGGACTCTGGAGATTGGCAGAAAGTTAGAGCCGCTCAGCAGGAGCTCCTCCCCTCCCTCCACAGAGCAGGAAGTAAGGCTGACTGACTCGATGACAGGCAGCTCCTGAGCCGAACGCTGGGCTGAGGCAGGGAGAGTCAGACAAATTAAACATGACCTTCACTGCCACTAAATTAACAACCTGCTTTGGTAAGTTTCATGAAAGAACTGCATAAAACTGCACCTGACCAGCTACTCACAGCATTCGATGGGCACGGAGGCAACCTGCAGAGCCAGGACTCGGCCAGGAGAGGCCACAGGGGGCGCTAGAGGGAGGTGGGTACGAAACACCAAACGGACACGTGTGTTCTTCCGTCCGACGTCCGTTTCTCCTTTCCTCAGCTCAATGTCCGAGTTCCTCAGCTTCAGAATCCCGGCACAGTCGATGCTACGACACAATTAATGTTATTTTAAACTGTAAATTTATCCAGGGAAGATTTGATCAACATGTTTCTGCAACATCCTGCTTCACATTCATGCAGTTGAACCGTCAGCTGTCAGCAACTGAAATGTGTCTTTCCTACTCACAGTGCAGTCATGTTGTTCTCTGGGTTCAGGGGGATGTCCAGCAGTTTGGTCCCCGCCTGCACGCTCTCATGACTGGCAGTACCCACCATCTTCCCTGTCACCCTGAGAGCGGAGGAACATTTACAGTTTTTATGCTGAATCAGACGACTGGTACTCTGTCCAAGGTGCACCATGCCTCCTTTCACAAAGTGCATGCAGCACCAAGCGAAGGAGAAACTGGTACAGACTAACAACAGTCGATTAATCATTGAAGTCATTTATCGAGAAAAAATGCCCAACATTTGCAGGTTACAGCTACTCACATGTAAAGATTTTCTATTTTTTTCTATTTTTGTATGATTGTAAATTTTTTGGATTTTGGACTTTTAGGCAAAACAAGTAATGTCACCTTGGGGTCCAAAACTTGTGAGGGCATTTCTTTCTATTTTTTTCTGACATATTCTAGATTAAACAATTAACAATTATACATTATCGCTTAAAAATAATTTATAGATTAATTGATAATGAATTGTTAGTATCTAGCCCTACAAATATAGTTTTTTAATTAAATAAAGATCAAATTATGTGTATCTATATTATATTATATTTGTCCCGGTTACATTTGACTTATAGTGTGAAAAATGTAATGAAACACTTTTCAGATTATGCATACTTCCATTCATGAAAAGAACAAATAACAATGTGGGAAGGAAAATATCCTGATTACTAAAACACAGACAAATCGTATGCTGTTAATGTCCCAAAATATCCCAAAGATGCTTCAAGACTGAGCAGAATAACAGCGTAAACAGTAGCTATATGTCTTTGCTCCTGATGCTCCTTGTCTTTGTTTATGTGGAGTTTAGATGAATGGACTTCTGTTGCTCTATTGTGCAATTATACTCAAAGATTTTCTACATTAAGATGATGTTCACATCCACAGCAAGCTACAATGAGAACAACTGGTGCAAGAAATTTCCTGGACCAACACTAGAAGCAGCTGGTGGTGAGTTACGCAATGGTTAAAGCCACAGTGGTGAGAAGATGAACACACAGTATGTCATGTCCCTTGAATATTGATGTATGATAGAAGGATGCTTGGTCATAAGTTGGATTTTAAATAGTAATACAGTTCAGTACCTGTGTATCTGATAGAAAGGATGTGGCCTGATTGATCGGTCGTCAGCTGTTCCAACGTAAACCTGAAGGGAGAGCGGCTTCCTCTCGGTGTATCCACACAGCTGCACAGAGAGACACAGTGTGAGGGACGAGATCAAACTGTGACGAGGCCGACAGCAGCGAGACACAACACGTGTCCTGAGACTTTGTTCCAGTATTCAGAAAACACAACGTTCAAACAAAATGTCTACCTCAGCTTCAGAAGAAATTACATTTAATATACGCCGTTAAAATAATCTCATTGTAAAAGCAACTAGATTGTGAATATATAAGTTTGTGCAGCATTTCTAAGCACGACGAGCTGTTCTACCAAATCAGTATTGTCACAACTTTCAGGGTTCACCTTGACGATAGGATGTCCTGTCGGTGCAGCCTTGACGGCTCCTCTGCTCCCCTCTGTCTCATAGTGGGCTCTGTGGTGTGGGCGGGGCTGCACCTCAATACGCAGCTCGTACTGGTCAAACTGGGACGGCAGCGGCCAGTCGAGAGGCGGTAGAGCATTAGACCTGCAAGTGTGTTAGATCAGTAATAGATTAGACAGTTTTAGTTGCAGTGAACATGGAGGGAGCACACCAGATGCCGATGAATAACTACTTTGCAGGCCAAATGACGAGATTTACATATAATTTACACATGCAAACATGACAGGTGCCAAACAGACTTGTAGCATGCAGTTAGTGGAAAGTAGGACTTTTGTGATTTAGTCATCTGGATGAATAAATGTTCATTAATACAGTTGAAATGTTATATTAATGGATATTATCATATATGTGGCGGTGTGCATCCTTGCCTGAACAGAGGGCTGTGGGCGCTGGCTCGGGTCCGGCCCCAGGCTAGAGCAGGGGGCACAGAGAGGTAGTCCATGCCCAGCGAGGGGGGCTCTCTCCTGGTCTGCTGGGTGTCTGGCAGCATGCAGGGGGAGCTGTGGCCTGGAGCCTGCTCCTGGTCCACCTCCCTGGGAGACAACTAGAAAACAAAAAGTATGGTTCAGCATTTTAGTGCGATGCAAATGTTTTTTTGCTTTTTAATATTTTAATCATCTCTAATACACAATTTGAGAAACACCACGAAACCAAGCCAACGTCTTTACCTGTTCCAATGACGTCTTCCTGGTTTTCTGTGGGATGCTGAGCTCACAGCTGCTGGGCGGTGCTTGTGACAGAGTGATGGAGTCTCCACCCTCGAGGGTGCATCCCTGCAGTTCCTCTGAGTAACTGCCCCGCCGTGAAGTACAGGGGGAGGCCAGGGGGGAGTTTCTACGCTTTTTACCCCCAGGGGAAGTGGGCCTCGAGGACGGCGAGAGCCCGAAATTGACTGGGGTCTCGTTCAGCTCCTCCTCCTCCACCAGCAGGGAGTCGCAGCTGGAGGCGGGGCTGAGCCAGCCGCGGGAGGAGGGGCTGGAGGCGGGGCTGGGGCTGAGGGAGCCAGGGCACCTGTCGCGGTATGTAAAGGGGTCCAGCAGGGGGAGGTAGAGGCGCTCTCGGTCCCACCCACCACCGCCGCCCATGTCCCAGTAACTGGAAATGGTGGGTGCTGGGTCGTCTTCAGGGGAGATGGTGGTTATCTGGATGCTCGGACACTCGACCACACGAGACTCTGAAACCTGGAGGGAAGATGAGAGCGAGCAAGAGACACAGTACCTTTAATTTTCTCATTTCTGACTCTTAGCAAAAATGAGAATGCATACAGAAATGTAAAAAGACAAAGAAACGTAAAAAGAAAATGCAAAGGGAAAATAATACAGAAATAAGTACATAAATAAAATGGAAAATTAAGTGTAAAAGTAAATAAATAGGGGAATTTATATGCAAAGGGTAAATAATACAGAAATAAATACAGAAATATCAATTTATGTCACATTTTATCAATTAATTAATGCCTACATTTATTTTTAATATTATTTTTGGTGCATTTAATGGCATATTCATTTATTTACTGAGTCATTTATTCATTTATTTTTGATTATGGCAGTTCCTGTCCTCCATAATGGTGGAATTAAATCAACTAAATATTCACTGTAATGGATTACGTTAAGCAAGTTTCAAGACTTTGGAAGTTGAAATGAAACAGTGTGTTTGGATTAACTGAAACCACTGGCTGTCTGGAAGGTAAGAAATCCACCTAGAAACCTTTAATATGATTTTCAAAAAGGTCCGTACGAATATACCAAAACTAGGGAGAACAAGGCAGAGCTGTTTGGAGTGAGATTGTGTTAACAGGGACAGTTCCCCAAGTTTCAGGGGCAACTTTCTCAAAATGTTTAAAGCCTCAGTTTACTGTCTGAGAAATGTGCATGTGAGTAGATTTAGCTTAATTTAACTTAATTATGTTAGTGATCACGTTTTTCATTATATGGAGGAAGTCAACATGTCATTGGTGAGGAAGTGAAGGACCCATAGCTGAGCTCACTCCATTGTAATCTGCAGTTAATGGGGGGAAAACATGCAAAAGGTGCAGAATGGTGCATAAAGTTCGGTTTTTAGGTTCAAACCCTCCGATTATAAACTAGCAGGTCTTGTAAACAGGTCGTCTCACCTGTACAGAGCGCGCCGGCAGGCTCTCATAGGTCCCGCTGAACTCTCTGGCGGGGGCCCTGCGCGGAGGCGGGGAATGCATCCCAGCCCGCTGATTGGCCGAGGGTGGCGGGCTGGGGATGCTGATTGAGTGTCCTGCGTGAGCGGCAGCCATGTGGTTATCTGTAACTGATGGAAAGAATTTATCAGACTGAATGTGTGGAAACATGACAAACACTGGCACCAAAACACGATTTTAAAAATGAAGTGGCAAACATCACAAGTTCAGAGCACAGATTGAACACACTTGAACAGTATGCTGTCGATGGCAAAAGTATCACAACTGTTGACAAAAGTTGCTGTTGATTAAATGCTGCTAATGAAGAGTTTACAGTGTGTTCCTTTTCCTAAAATACACCTTTACTTCCACATGGCAACAATTTATTTTCTGGCTGCTTTCTAGTGAAAAAAAATGTAACGTTTTTTTTTATTTGTTCAAACACACTTTCCTTTTATATCATATGTTGTGGATTTTGGGGTTTTGTGACCTTCCCATTAATCTTTTTTCACAACCTCAAAATGACAGTTAGCTCTCAAAACCTGCTGTTCTTTTAGATCTGGCATGAGAAAGACTCATTAGATGTCAATCGAACTACTGTAAACACAATTTGTGGTAAGCAAAGATTCATTTTTTTATCATCAACATGCCTTCATCATTCATTACACATCAATTTTCCTTCATTTACTGATCTGTAATTGTTGCCATATGCAAAATGCATGCAACTGGGACTTTTCCTCAGGAAATGCACAGTTAATGTCTTTGAAACAAGTGCAGCATTTTTGTCACTTTTAGTATAAAGGAGGTGTTTGACATTTTGGGAAATTATTCACTGTCTTGCTGAAAGTTAGATGAGAAGATTGATACCACTCTCATGTCTGTGCAGTAAATATGAAGCTGGAGCCAGGAGGCGATTAGCTTAGCTTAGCATAAAGACTGGAAACAAGGGGAAACTACTAGCCTGCCTCTGTCAGAAGGTATAAAAACCAAGGTGTAAAAATGACACGTTGCGGTTTTAGGGGTGGTTATGTGCCAGGATAGCTGTGTCCCCTTGTTTCTAGTCTTTATGCTAAGCTAAGCTAACTTGCTGCTAGCAGTAGCTTCATATTTAACGTACAGACATGAGAGTGGTGTCAATCTGAACATCTAACTCTCAGCAAGAAAGCGCCAAAATGTCAAACTATTCCTTTAAATTAAATACATTTATATTGAATGATATGAATACTACCTTTTTGTTATTCTTTAGTGTTAGTCTTTATTTTTTTTTCTTTCACCTCAAATGGATGAACACATTTTTATTCTATGGCAAGGCAGCACAGAACATTTTGGTGAATTATTTTACAAAAGTAAATGATACATTTCTGAAATCTGCTCAGAAATATTAAAAGTGACTATATACTGTACATCAAATTAATAAAATATAAGAATTTATAGGTAAAAAAATGACTTATATTCCATAATCTCTCACAGTTATATGGCAAAGATTTATGAAACACCTTTATAAATTCTACTTTGATTGTGAAGAACTATTTAAATACATTTTTTCCACGTATTATAGTCTCGCCTGCTAATCTCGACAGTCATGAAGATGATTTGGTGCTTTTCTACATCTCCTTTTTTTAAAAATTTCAGAAAACATTCTCAAAACTTTTTGGTCTTTGCCAAGCAATCATCCGAATGAGGACACGGCCCCTCAAGGCCACAGTCCTCACCACAACATTTCCCCAGCGTGGTGTGGTCGGCCTCCACATGGAGCCAAACAGTAGTTACCCTGTAATGAGCGAGGCTCCAACTGATCATTGTTGCGCTGCAGTGGCGGTGGGCCATGCAGGCAATTTTTGGGCAACACGGACACACAACAGCAACTGCCAGCAAATTAAGACTCGGGGTGAAAAATCTCTTCAAATGTTTCCTGGCAACATAAATATTTCCAAGTGATTAAAGCTGCAATGCTGAGGCAACTCTTCTGCTGGTGGATTTTTATTTATTTATTTTTTTTACATGAAACAATGATTTAAAAGTTTGTGTTCAGACCAGCAGAGGAGTTTATGAGCCACGAAAACGAACCAAACACTTATTGAACACAATAAAGCTAATCTCAAGTGTGCAGGGTCTAATATATTGTAATATTTTACTCTGTGTCCTGAGTTGAACCTCTCACAGAAAGTGATGTTTGGATCAGTGGCTCCCAACCTGTGGCTCAGGAACCCCACATGCGGTCGCAAGATGATGATGATGACAGGATGGCAAAGAAAAAAATACATATTTTTGCTTCACTGAACAGAAATGTTTACTGTAGTTTTTCAGACTTCCCTCCAGCTGTTTTTCTTATAAAAAATAAGGTGTAATTTTACCTCTTCAGGCTTCTTTACTGTTTAGAAAACAATCATTTATTTATGTGCAGACCAGAAGAAGAATGTATTACTACCAAAAGTTACCTGACAATTATTGTACACGATCAGTCACTTTCTTTTGGGAAACCTCATCTAAACTCTAACAGATCTAAAATAATATTGATGTACAGACAGTTCTGGGTTGCACCAGCTATTCGTAAATATTTCACTAAGTTTGTCTGTGAAGTCCTTCCTAAGTTCTTAGTAGCTACTATCTTGTTTCAAATAAATAATTTTAAAAAATCTGTTTGCACCAGTAAAACTCAAGGACTGTCCTAGATAATAAAGGCTTTAGTAATGTGTAAATCGGTTGCTAGGAAACATCTGTAGCGCTGTCCAATCAAAAGCTAGATCAGCTATGTAAACAGGAAGTTACTGTAGCATCACGAGCTGTGGTATAAGCTTCAAAAATAACATTTTTAGGAGGCCAAATGACATATTAAACTTAACTGCCAATGTATTCAACAGTGAGTGGGAAATATCCAGTTAAGCAAACCTAACCGACAGTATTTGGTCATTTAGTCTGTATTATTAACATAATGTTTTGTAATTTGAGGTACATTGTCTTTTTCTGTGAAATGTAATTTAAAGTGTTCTTAGTTTGCGTCTTTATTAGACAGCATTTTGAAAGGGTTGCAAGATAAATCTGACAAATCTAGACAAATTTCTACCACTTACCTTATATAAAATGATTCCAATGAGTTAGCATGCAGCGAGATATAGAGATTTTAAATTTGGGTAAAATAGAGCACTAGTATTGGATGAGTGCTCTGTATCCACACCTGATTTGAGGTATCGGTGTATCAGAAAAGAAAAAAGTGTGATCGGTACAGCCCTACATTCTACCTCTTCAGGCATCTAAAAGTTATTCAGATTAATAAAAAAGTAAATCACTGTTTGGTTGAACTGGTCACAAGTTGGTAGACACATCAAACCAGTGACATTGCTTTGTTTTAAGGGGTCACAAGCCAAAAATAGTTGTGTCCCACTGGTTTGCATGTTATATCAGTAGATACGGAGAGCTGAGGACATAAATGTGAATACCAGGAGTGACACCAAAGGTGAAGGTGAAGGTATACGCTCTGAAAAGTAGAAATGCATCACCTAGAGCGAAGAATTGCTCTCTTGTTTCTCCTGCAGTTCAGTTTCATGCCTTGGGTGTGGTAATACAACTGTATGCCAGTGTGGGCGGGAAACAAATGAGAGAGTGGATGTGAGGATAGGAGGTGTGTGTGTGTGTGTGTGTTGTGTGTGTGTGAAAAATGGGGGGAGATTGAGGTGTGTATGTGGTGCGTGTTCAGTACACAGAGGTTGAGGTTCCTTCCCAGATGGCAGCTGTTAACTCTACTCACACGCACAGCTGATTAGAAACACATTGAGTCTGGGGCTGCATGCACGCATTGCACAAACACACACACACACACACGCACATGCCCTCACAAACAGGAATACAGTATGCACACAGGACACACAAAACAAACACACAATAACAATATACTCATGCTCACATGCTTACAGATAGAGGCACGCACACACATCACATGCAAGTTCAAACACACACACACACACACACACACTTCACATAAGCACTGGCATGCAGATGAAGGCCCTCATTACAGCACATGCACATGCAGCTACACAAACACACACACACACACACACAGAAGTTCCCATGCATTAGGAGCCACACTGTCAGGCCACTCTCCTCTATCTACTGTGTCCCTTTACTTCCACACATTCAACCATCCAATAAATGACTCTAACCCAGGCTGCTGCCGCTGGAGGAGTCCAGGTGCAGCAGGGCGCCCTCACTCTCCTCCCCGGGAACGGAGCTCTCCGGCTCGGCTGTGCGCACCGGGGATGGCCCCTGGTTCTGCCGAAGCGGCGGGTCCTCCTCAAACACCAACTTGAACTCGAACTCGCCCTCCTCCCAGCCCGAGCCCGGCGCGGCCCCCATCGCCCTCCGGCAGCAAGGACAGGATACAGATATACTGATACACTCTTATCTTACTGCGTCGGATACAGCGACTTTAACTTTCCTTGGTGTGCCGCGAAAAAGAGAGTTTCCCGGAGATATTCCCCAAACCTTTGTCGTTCTCTTATGTGCGTGTCATTGCGCAAATATCCATCCTCTTGGAAGGTTTTGATGTAACTTCGGCAACTTTTCCACGCTGTTTCCACACGATGACGGCTGCTTCTTGCTCGGATATTTGCAACTTTTTCAGCTTTGATGCCTTGCGGTCCAAATCAAATCTTCGCGCAGGATATCTCAAAGTCTTTTCCGAAACATGTCTCCCAGATACAGTCGGGTCTTTCATTCTAGCTCCATCGCCATCCCCATAAAACTTCTTCTTCACCGTTCAGGACAGAGAGAGAGAGAGAGGAAGAGGAGAAAAAAAAGTTTATCAAATATTTTTGTCGTCCTTTACCCTTAATTGCCTTTGGGTGGGTTTCCCAGCTCCAGTTGGTCCGTTACTCATTCCCCATAGGACCTTGAGCCTGTCAGTCATGAATCCCCCCTGCCCAACCTCCAGCCTCCCTCTTCTCCCCCCTCCTCACTCACTCTCTTTTAGTCAAACTCACTCCACATTTACTTAATACACCAACACATATTTTAAACCCCCCTGTACATGTGGCTTTTCTTCACAACTTACACCTTTATTTTGCATCATCCACACATCATGTTTCATCATGCCCCCCCCCCCCACTAGAATTAAGTTTATCTCCATGTCATCCTCAGCATCAATAACTTTTCTTCACACATTTAAGCCCCAAACAATGTGATTGTTATTCCAATCATGAGCAGGACTCACTGTCTCCAAAACCTGCCATTGTAGGCCGGCTGCACGGCCACCAGCGCTGTGATGTTAGTAGTGATGTCAGTTAGTGAACATAAGAGGGCCTATTTCCTGTGGCGATGAACACGACAGCCCCCCTTTTTTGGCTGTCACTCTTCCCTCTCCTTTCTTTTTTTTTTTAACCCCCACTCCTCCTTCCTCTCTTCTCCCCACCAACTCCTCCTTCTCTCTCTCTCTCTCTCTCTCTCGAGTCTCCCTTCCCTCCCCTTCCTCTCCACCAAAGATCTGTTTCTCATTATCCTCTGTAGTCTGCTCTCTGTCTGAGTCAGGAGACGAAAAACTTAAATAAACACACTCTCTCTGGCTCTCTCCGCCTCAGTCCAGCTCCTTATAACCCCCCCTCCCCTCCTCCATCTCTCCCCTCTGTCCTCCTTCCTCGTCTTCCTCTGATTCTCACAATCATTAGGCGTATGTTATACTGGCGTGTAACTCGGGGCTTGTTTCACTCTCCCTGTCATCCTCTTGGGGTTGTGTGGGCAGGCCTTGGATCCTGGACTGATCTCAAGACGTTGCAGTCTGGTCAGGGAGAGAAAAAAGTGCTACCAGCAGGGCCGACGTGAGACTTTTTGGGGCCCATGGCAGAGTCTGATAACCCATACCCCTATACCTATTGAGCACTATAACAAATTTAAGTGAGTGTATACATTTTCTATACACCAGAAGTTAAACATGAATCCAAACAGAGTTTACTTTGTTTTTTTGAGTCTTCAGTTTGTTTGGGGGCCCAGTGGTGGCTGAGGGCCCCTAAGGCTACATCCACACTACTACGTTTTCCTTTTAAAATGGCGTTTCAAAACAAAAACAAAAATCTCCTACACACAAGCGTTTATCACCATTTCAGATATAATCTCTGTCCATACTACACGCCTGGAAACGCAGATCACATGACCATTCACGTGCACTGGGCATGAACGCGCCGGTGTAAACAGGAGGCACATTATCTGCTCTGCAGTTTGTTACTTAGGTAGTTGCAGAAAATACTACGAACGAAGAACAGCAATGGAGAAAAGTAAGAGCAGAGATTTCTCTGCTTGGACCGACGACGAGGTGGAAGTGTTACTGACAGTAAGTGCTTGTTATCCATGTTGAATTAACCGCTGGTAGTCAAGGCTGATGTCGTTTGCTTTCTTCTGGGAAAGGGTCACGTGATGAATAGGGGAAGAACGCATCATGGCTGATAAGACCCAATCAGGAAGCGAACGCGGGTGTCCGCGTCATCGTTTTAGAACGTCTCCGTTTTCGCCCGTCCAAACTAAAACGCAACCCGGAGTTTTCAAACTAAGACGGGGTCAGCAGCATTTTAAAAGGTCTCCGTTTTAGGGGTTTTAAAGCACCAGAGTAGTGTGGATGCTAGGTGTAAACATAGCAAAAGTTATGTGTTTTTAAACAAAAACATAGTAGTGTGGATGTAGCCTATAAGTGGCTATTCATTTAGCTATTTCCTATGACTAATTAACCTACCAGCCAAGATGTCCACACTAAACTGGTGTTAAGACCCAAAACAGCAATGCAAGGGGCTGCGTTGGTGTGTTGCTACAGGTGCTACATCAGACACCAAAACACTGCACACCAGCGTATAATAACTAGGACAATAAATATGCACTTTAACTTTCATTTGGATCTTTTATATTGCTTTTTCTCTCTTTTTCTCTCTCTCTTATTCTAATTATTGTCGTTGCACATTAGCTTTACCACATCCTCTTGAGGATGCCACCCCCGCGTTTCACTGCACATATTGAAAATATGAGTAAGTGACAAATAAATCTTTGAATCTTGAATCTTCAGGAGGCTATTACAACTCTGGAAAGTTATGGCGACAATCATCATTTCATCCATCTCAATGATCCCAAATTAAACAGAACAACAGCTTTCATGTTACGAAGTAATCTACTGGCAATATGCGCTTGATTGGCCAACCCAGAGCTTTGCTGGATTACATCACATTGTGTTGTGGCAAAAGTCGAGCCAGGTTCAAGCATTTTTTTTGGTAAAACTTTGAGGTATTTCCATTATACTATTGATTGATTATAAAGTTCAAGTTTCCTCGTCCTCACTAAAATGCGAGGCTGGCGTTTTCAGATTCATCCACTCCGTTTGTTTTTGAGCGCGAAGGCCAAGATGCATTTTCAACGTCAAGGTTCAATGTCAAGGTTTAGCTTTATTGTCATTATACAATACAGGATTACACAATGAAATGCAGTTGAGTACTGCTACACACAAAGAATCTATAAGCAAACATTCAAATATTTTAAACTGGAATAGAATAAAACAATAAAATAGGCAATAAAATAGAACAAAGTATATAAAAGTCGCACAAAACAAAGAAATAAAAAAGGAAAACTAAATTATATGTACAAAGAAGATATTCAGTTATGCATATACATAAACACAGTATGTGTGTATATATAAACTCACACAACATGTGCCAAAGTGGCAAAAATAACTGTTTTAGCTTTGAAAGCAGCAAGACTTCCAATCCACACTGTTTAACTGGTTAATGAAGTTGAACTTGAATTTGGAAAAAAAAAAGGCTTAAGCACATTTTCAGTGGTTGAGACACAGAGCCTCTCTCGAAATGGAAAGTTTTGGGAGGGGTTTGTGAAACTGTGGAGTTGAATGGCTAATAAATTGTTTAAAGGACTGGTGCAATGTGATGGATGAGTGCAACACACAGGAGGAACTGCTGAGTGTCAAGTTTATAGGACGAGGAGGAGGAACAGGAGAAGCGATTCCTGTGGACGTGTTGCCATCATGTGGTGAAATATCAGAACAGTTTTACTCTGACTTTCCTCAGCAGTCGGCTCTGCTTTCGTAGCTGCAGGACACTGATTATTAATATCACTGACGCGTGTTTCACAACTTGATTCCTGACACACTGAAGAGTCAGAGGGAGGCATTAATGAAATTATTTATTGACTGATTGGATCAATGGCTTTAACTGAAGTACATTTTGTGGCGTTATTATTATCTGTGGTATTAAATATTAATTTATCTACAATATATTCAGATACTGATTTGATTTACACATTTTTGCTCCATTGTTGTTTTCCCTTTAAACACATTAAATTGTAATTATAACAGATATGTTAAAAATATACATTCACTATAAAGAGTAAAGCAACTTTATTATTAATTATTCAGATCCTTTACTTAAGTAAAAGTACTAATACCACACTGTAAAAATACTCTGTTACAAGTAAAAGTACTGCATTGGAAATGTTAAATAAAAGTATGTAAGTATAACCAGGAAAATGTACTTAAAGCATTAAAAGTAACAGTACTCAATGCAGAAAAATGTCCCCTGTGACTGTTATACTTTTATAAATTATTATAAATCATTAGATTATTATTACTCAATAAAATCCTGCTTTTACAATGTAAAACAGACTTTGATGTGTAAAATCAGTGGAGTTCCCCTTTAAGTCCTTTCATCAGTTTAAACACAACTTTTATGTCAGAATTTAAAAGTGATAATTTCAGCTTCTCGGCGGCTAACAGATAGCTATCAGGTAAAGTTGTCTAGTGTGTAAGTGTGAAACTGCATCAGTGTGAGCCATGACGTCACTGAACAAGGGCGTGCATGTTCAGCAGACCTTCCCTGCTCATTCATTTTCAGTCTTTGAGCCTCAGCTTCGGGCTTCCCCTCATTTCTCCACTTCTTCCTGGAAACAAACATTCCCGTCAGTGTCAGTGAGACTTGTTTGAACCGGTGAGTGTGAGTTTTTATGTGTGTGTGTGTGTGTGTGTGTGTGTGTGTGTGTGTGTGTGTGTGTGTGCTGTCTGTATGCAAGTTTGCGCTTGTGTGCTCAGCATCCCTGACACAGGGAGCTTGTGCAAGAATTTGAATCACCTATATTCTTCTGCTTCTTCAGATTACGCAACAGTTGAAACACAGAGAGTAAAAAGTGCTCCTCAGGACTCACACATTATGCATTTTGATACGTGACACTGGGGCATGCCTTTATGCATACAGTGTTCATATAGCACAGATACATTCAACAGGATAGTCATATATGGAGATGGACACAGTTCTTAACACAGAGGGAGAGTTGGGAGTAAGGACACACCTCTCTGCCTCCCTCTGCTCTTGCATGTTGCAGCCTGTGGGGCAGGATGTGATTCACTTTATTATGGATCGACCTAACAGAGACCGTCGCACAAGGGAAACACTACAGGAGCCGGACAGAGAGGAGAGCAGCAGTGGGATAATTGAATCTGACACACGTCACAGAGAGACATCAAGTCCTGGAAAGGTCAGTCTTGAACTCTCTGCACTTTGATTCTGGACTTCTTATTTGATTTTTCTTCAATCGCTCTCAGATTTCACTAACATCTGCCTCTTTTCCATTCTTCTCTTCCATCGAAAAATAATAATTTACTTTTCTTGACATGATTGTTTACACGAAGCAGCTTTATTACAAACCAAATCCGTCACTACTAAACAGAGTTTTTGTGTTGTAGTGATTTTCTGATTTTTTCAAACGTTTCTCAGGTTCTGTTTTGTTGTTTTTGTACCCAAATAATAGCTTGAAATGGTAAAGAAAAATCATATCTTTTCTGTAAACTCAAAACTACCTTGTATTTTTTCCCATTCGTCGGTTTCTCTTGCATTTACTTTTACAGCCCTTTCCTTAGTTTGTCATTTAAACATAAATCACACCAGATTTTTATGTGTATATCCATTGTAACATTAGATCATATTGTGTGTTTTGACCTGAACTGACAGAAAGCATGGTTGTCTGTGGGTTGAAGCAGCTTTATGATACCTGGTTTTATTAAATACTTTGTCATTTCTGAGAAACAAAGCTTCCACCTGACGCCATCATTGTGCTTAAACTCGGCTTTCTGTTGCATTTTTTTTTTACTGAGTCTGGCTTTGATTCACTTTGTTTACTCACTCTCTCTGGTATAAAGCCATCAGGGGAAAATAAACAGCTTGCTTTAGCGGGACCAGAGCAAGGAAATTAGGACTTAATCAGGAAATAAGGGCTTGATGTCTTCATGTTCTCATACGGGAAATGTGGTTCTGGGATCATATCGTTTCTGAATCATTTATCTCCCTATCTCCCTACATCACTCATGTTTAATTTTTTTCTATTCAGCATATCTAAGTCAGGGTTGGTCCGGGATATGACGTCTTTGAATGTGTTATTCCTTAATGGTCAACCTTCTGTGACCTCTGCACTGGATGTTACTGGTTACCATGTGATGAGACGGTGAGACAGAGTCCAAAGAAGTCAGGCAAACGAGGACAAGATAAAAAACATCAAAGTGAATCAAATACTATGTCGAAATACTGCTCTTCTTTGACGCAGCACTGCTAATGTTTGGCGTGTTTTAGCATGCTGCCTCCGAGTTTGAGCTGCACAGTTGGCTACAGAGTCTGAATATTTTAGAGGCTGCGTCAGGGTGGCAGTCATCCTCTAGTTCTGGAAACAGCTTGCGTACCATTGGTGAATAATAATTTGTAATGTTTATCTCCAGTTATTGGTGCGTTATTTTCTCCAGATCATCTTCGTCTTTGACACGTAGGTGTGCTCAGAAATCCAACCATCAAGCCCCCAACTTGTCTATAACCTGAATAAAGTGTTATGTGAAAGAACCAATTTACCAGTACAATCATCGTTTTTCCTTCTTTTACTACGTCTTGTCATCATTCACAGTTAGAAACTATTTCCTTAAAGAGGAAATTATTTTTAACCACCTGTTCCTGTTAAGTTTAAAGAAGAGTCACGCCATGGCAGTTCACATCCCACAGACGTGGAGACACGTCAGAGATACGTGAAGACAGTTTTATCAGAAGCTGTCCAAAAAAGTTCTTGAAGCATATTGTTGAGGGCCGCGATAGCAGAGCAAAGATCCTGAGCAAATATATTCAAGGAAGCTCTTGAAAGAGACGAGGTATGAGGTTTCAGTCTCAAACAGGCCTGAAAAGTTCATAAAAAACATCTGCTGGCTGACTTTTAACAAGTTGTGTGCAGCGCGCTTCAGCACAGATCTGATCAGTGCTGAAAGGAGGTGTGCATCCATCACCACAGACAAAAGATTAGAAAATGGAGGTCTGTCATGTCCTGTCTACCAGCGAAGATTTCTATCTCTGCCTCAATAACACTTAAAAATCAGCAGTGATAAACAGATTGTTGGCAGAGAAAGCCCTCTTCCTCTACTTCCTCTCTAAAAAAATCCATGTTTGTGTAATTATTACTACTTGTGTCAAAATAAGATGAGATAGATGAGATAGTAAATCATCATTATGAGATAGTCAATGAAAGTCATGAGAAAGCCATCCACACGTCTGTCTGACTCTGGATATTTAGGGAAAATAGTAGAATTTTTTATTTTTTTAAAAACATTTTTTATTAGTGGAAGTATCCAATATGGCATACAAGATTTAAAGTTCCAGTATTTCCATTTTTTCATATTTAACAGATACAATAGAGAGAGAGAGAAAAAGAAACAACAAAAACAAACAAAAGCCATGATGTTTAATTAAGTAAAACTCTGTTTTTGATTTTACTGTGAAGTTGCAGTATATCAATAGTGAAAAATTCAATAAAATAGTAGAATTTAACCAAAACCGAACTTTAGTTTATTTAATTACATTTAATTGTCAGGGACCGTGTACAAAACAACATTAATCTCATAAAAAGAGAAGAGATTTACCAGATTTAGCTGCTAGCTCATTTCCATCTGCAGTCCCTGGGCAGGTAGACACAAACACTAAATACTAAATTCAGTCATAGATCCAAACATGCATACATACAAATTTCAGTCTTTACACTCAACCCTGTGCAATATAAATACTCATTCCCACTCACCTCACCTTTACTTTAATGGCAGACATATTTAGGTTCTAACTTTGTCTCTCGTCCTCAGGATCAAAACTCCTTCCAGCATGGAAAACTTCAGTCTTTCCCTTCTTACCACTGACAATGACACAAACTCTGACGAAGAAAGCCCTGTGAGCAATGACTACTCCACGGCCTTGGGTGCCTTCATCCTCAGCTTGGTCTTCCTCCTGGGCGTCCCCGGCAACCTCTTCATCGTCTGGAGCATCCTGGCACGCACCCGACGACGCTCGGTCACCACCATCCTCATCCTCAACCTGGCGTGTGCCGATGGCTTCATCATGGCCCTCACCATCTTCTTCGTCATATACCTGGCCAAGCGGTCGTGGGTCTTTGGTAACGTCATGTGCAAAGGCGTGTTCTACCTGTGCAACTCCAACATGTACGCCTCCATCTTTCTGATCACCCTGATGAGCGTGCACAGGCTGGTGGCCGTGGTGTTCCCGACGAGAGCGTCCTCCCTGGTCAGCAAGAAGATTATAAAGAGGGTGATTGTAGGCATGTGGATCCTGGTGATGGTGATTTCAGTCCCCTCACTGGTGTTTCGGGACGTGAGAGTGGGCAAAGACGACTGGAATAACACAAGATTGGTGTGCGAGCCCAATCACACCCGGTCTCGATATGTAAGTACACTAGTGCTGCAACTGACAATTATTTTCATTATCTTTAATTATTCTGAATTTCCTCAAGCCCAAACTGACGTTATCAGATCACATGTTCTAGTACAAAAGATATCTGAACCTCTGAAGCCCTTTTAAGCCAGCATGGAGAAGTTCTTAATTGATCTCCTCGTCTTAACTCCATGACAAGACCATCTGCTGATGACGATCATGAGTTTAGCTACTTAAAGGTGTAGGTGGAGTTTTACTGCTAGCTAGTAAACATGGATGTCAACAATGCAGGATTTAAAATACTTTGCAAATGTTTTATGAGGAAGGAAAGTTAGACCTCAAGGATACACACAATGTGTTTCGGTGAGTAACACTGAATGTAAACATGACTTTTGTTTGTTCACAAGAGAACTCCACAGGGCACCTTTAAAAAGCCACCAAGGAGCTGTAAGATTTAGCTATGATGCATGCTATCAATGAAATGCCCAGCGTGTGTACAGCTCAATACACCTCACAAAGTGGTTGTTGCAGCATAAATAATCTACTGTTTCTTTCTCCCTTAAAATAAACTCAAATGTTCAACAGAAAGTACAAAAACCACAAGTATGGGAACAAACACTGCTTTAAAGAATAGGTTCACAACAGTCAGGTGTCCATATGAACACTGAAACAGGTTTTGGTTGTTGTAATCACTCTTCCTGTTGATACTGGTCATTAAGAGATTCTGAGTTAGACATCTTTTTATTTATTGTTGTATCTTTCCATGTTGAGGTGCAGTGGAGGGATAGCAACAAAACGAGTACATTTCATACTAATAAGGCTGTAACTTTGGAAGATATCCACTTGATTTGTCTAATTTGGATTCATCTTAAGTCTCATATTAACTTTGGAATACATTTTTGCATGGAAACAGGACTGTGGATCTTGTCCCCCATCACTTACATTGAAAGCGCATTAAGGTGCGACCTCTTCGTGGCCAGTATGAACGGGAGGAATTATTACAGCAAGTAAAACCTTTCTCAATATTCATAAAGGCACCTGGCTGTTGTTTTAAGACATACTTGTAAAATTGTGAACCTATCCTTTAATAAGTCTCTTCACCAAGTACCACAAAATCAGGATGCCACAAATACATACATAGAAGTGAAACTGTATCATTTTAAGATTTCTGATTGGCGTTTTCTAGGAGTAGTATCCTAAATCCAACCCTGAGACTACAACAAGGGGTTGACTTATTTTCCCACAAACAAAAACTTGCCATCAGAATAATTTGAAAGATACTATAATTATATAAAAATCATACACATATTGACTGTTTCATCGTTTGCTTTTCTCTTGTAAGGTTTGTCTTTGCTTCATGAATGAACAAGTTTAGATTCAGTACGCTTTTCTTGTTCTTATCTTGCTTTGATAGATCCATCCGATTATTAGTGAGCACATCTGTTTTGTATCCTCCTGTGTGCAGGTGAGGTTTCAGTACGCCTTTGAGACCATGATGGGATTCATTCTTCCTTATGCAGTCATCATAATCTGCTACGTCCTCATCCTGAGACGCCTGAGGCAGACCAAGTTCCGCCGAAAGGTCCGCAGCGAGAAACTCATCCTGGCTATTGTAGTGATGTTTGGCTTTTTCTGGCTGCCGTACCATGTCGTCAACATGCTAGAGGTGTGTGAAGGCATATTTTGCATTATCATTTATCACATTAAATAACTTCTGCTTTTAGATCAATGATCTGATCTCTTGAATGAACACTGAGTTTGTTTTGGTTGGTCCAAGGTGGCAGCTGCGTGGTACCCAGAGCGTTCACCCACAAGACAAAAGTGAGTAACAAAAGATTTTCACCGTTTTCAACTAAAGTTTACTTATTTTCACTGACATATGGTACTTTTGATTTAGTAGATTTAGTAAATCGTTGGTCGTTGTTTTATGCATTACAGAAATATTAATCAGTTAGAAGTCTTAAGTCAAAGTAATGGATTAAGCCCTGATGTTACATAGAAAACCTGATAAGGTTTTGCATGATGTCACATTTGAGAAAAGCTGATTAATTCTTACACATATTTGCTTTGTAGTCGTTTTGTATCTCTTTGTGCTCATTGTGTGTCTATTTGTAGTTGTATTGTGTCTCTTTGTGGTCATTGTGTGTCTCTTTGTAGTTGTATTGTCTCTTTGTAGTTGTTTTGTGTCTCTGTGGCCATTTTGTGTCTCTTTGTAGTCGTATTGTGTCTCTATAGTTTTGTGTCTCTTCTTGTAGCATTATCTCTTTGTAGTCATTTTGTGTCTTTTTGTAGTTGTTTTGTCTTTTTGTAGTTGTTTTGTGTCTCTTTGTAGTGATTTTGTATCTCTTCGTGGTGATTTTGTGTCTCTTTATAGTTGTTTTGTGTCTCTTTGTAGTAATTTTGTCTTTTTGTAGTTGTTTTGTGTCTCTTTGTAGTGATTTTGTATCTCTTCGTGGTGATTTTGTGTCTCTTTATAGTTGTTTTGTGTCTCTTTGTAGTAATTTTGTCTTTTTGTAGTTGTTTTGTGTCTCTTTGTAGTGATTTTGTATCTCTTCGTGGTGATTTTGTGTCTCTTTATAGTTGTTTTGTGTCTCTTTGTAGTAATTTTGTCTTTTTGTAGTTGTTTTGTGTCTCTTTGTAGTGATTTTGTATCTCTTCGTGGTGATTTTGTGTCTCTTTATAGTTGTTTTGTGTCTCTTTGTAGTAATTTTGTCTTTTTGTAGTTGTTTTGTGTCTCTTTGTAGTGATTTTGTATCTCTTCGTGGTGATTTTGTGTCTCTTTATAGTTGTTTTGTGTCTCTTTGTAGTAATTTTGTCTTTTTGTAGTTGTTTTGTGTCTCTTTGTAGTGATTTTGTATCTCTTCGTGGTGATTTTGTGTCTCTTTATAGTTGTTTTGTGTCTCTTTGTAGTAATTTTGTCTTTTTGTAGTTGTTTTGTGTCTCTTTGTAGTGATTTTGTATCTCTT